>JAQZBX010004554.1:21940-59804 GCA_029593785.1 Cabassous unicinctus | reverse complement strand
GAAAGTTGCTACTGTCTCTGGGCCCCCCAGGAGCCCATACTTGTAGCAAATTTGCTGGAGGTCCAACTGCTGACAATGAATGGGCCTCTCACCCACTATCCCTACTGGTAAACCAACACTGGATCCAGAGGCATCCTCCATAATTGGTCTCTGCTGGTGCTACTACCACTCCTAGAATGGGAAGCAGAATGGCTTCTCCTCTGGTCCTATCCACTTATCTACTGCCAGAGTCTTCCATTGGGCACTCTTAAACAAACTCCAGGTAGCAAGGGAATCTGAGAAATGTAATTTTGGACTTTCAGCCTCCTGTGATACTGAGAATATAGAAGGGAGATTGTGAGGTTGATAAATAAACAGTCAATATCAACACTTCATCTCTCTTTCTCTCTCTCACTCTTTGTCTATTATCTATCTACCTATCTATCCATCTATCTACCTACCTACTACCTATTTATCTATTATTACCTATCTATCAATCTATCATTTATCTATATCATATGTGATCAGAATTCTACTCAAAGGCTGTTTGTGATAGAATTAATGGTGATTTAAACATATGATTAATGTTAGTTTACTTCTTTGTGAATTTACATTAACTTTTTGTTTTCTATATAAACCTGCATTTTTTTGGTGATTAATAAATGAATAAAGTTTAAACCAAGATGTAAAATTACATTACTATCACAATGTTTTATAAAATGGGCAGAGACATTCATTGGTGTGGTTATCCCAACCATAACCTTCCATAAGGTCTTACAGGAAGAGCACTGTGACAGTTAATTTCACTTGTCAACTTGGCCAGGTTACGGTACCCAGTTGCATGGCCTGATTGTTACTATGAGAGTATTTCACAGATGGATTTAAATCATTACTCAGTCGGTTGCATCTTCAACTAATTACATCTATAATCAACAAAGGAGATTACCTTCAGCAATCATAGGAGTCTCTTCATCCAATCAATTGGAATTCTTGGCCTTAAAGCAAGAACTGAGGATTTCAGTAGTCAGAATAAGAATTTCTATCTCTACTTCAGCCAGCCAGGTTCTCCTGGGGAATTCAACATCACTTTTATCAGAGTTTCTAAACTGCAGCCTGCCCTTTGGAACTTGGACTTACCAATCCTCAGAGTTGTGTGAGCAAATTCCTATAATACATTTCTTAATATTTACACATATATTTGTGTATATATGCATGTATTTACAAATTTTAATTCATGTGATAAAGGTTAATTTTTGTTTTGCTCTTCATATTTCTTCATTTTTAAAATTTATACAATAATATGTATTAATTTTATAATCAGAAAAAAATAATTTGAAAAATAACTATGTTCTTAATGACTTATGATCCTGCTATATCCTAATTTACTGAAAGGAATATTGCAAATGCTTGGTGGTTTCTTTTAAATTTGCATATTTGAAAAATGTAATGTGGCAATTTTTATAATTGTTTTCATATTAATAAAATTACCATAATGGAGTTGTTTGTAGTAATAAGAGTTTAACAATTAAAGTATTTCCTTTTTCTAAGACTTTACCCTTTTTTAAAAGATTCCTAAATTTGGGATCCATTTTAAAATCAATGAGTTCCTCAAAACAGGTATTCTGAATGGAAAAGCTATTATTAAATTGATGGTACAACTTATAATAAGTTACATGTATATATATTAGGAAATTCATTATATTATCAATACAATTACAACATTATAATCTCTTAATGACTTTCCATTATGAATTTTCTTTAGTGAGATTGAGACTGGACATTGGACTAATAGTTAATTTGTGGGGAAGGACAACTACTGACTATTCATATTAAGTATATTTAGCAAGGGCATCTTTATATGAATTTCTCTGGCTAATTATATTCATAAAATATTGCCATATAGGCATATTTGCCTTTTGCTCAATACTTCTAGGAGTATTTGAAATGTGGAACATTCAAAAATATAGTTAAATAACATAAAAAATTTTTAATTTAGTAAATGGCATAGACATCTGACCAGCCTGTTTCAGACCCCATGGTGCCTACATGATGTTTCTTTTCAGATTATTTCTAATACATAACTAGTGATTGTCCAGCATGCAATCAATTTTCAGTTTGTATTCCCTGAGATTGTAAGAGTCTATAGTTCTTCTGATATGATTGCTGAGATTGCTGCATTTCTTAGACTTTTTGAAACCTAGTCTATTCACCTTCCATAAATGCTAATTGTAAATCAGCCAGGCTAATTCCTCTGAATTCCAAGATTTTACTATGCCAAATTTCTTGTTGATTGTGCCAAAGGAAAGAGATGACACTTTTCTCTTGTGTCCTCCCCTTTTTTCTTCTTCCTCTCTAAGTTTATTCCTTTCCTAGGGTATTCTCCCTTCTCCTCCTTCTGGAGAACTTTCTTCTCTAAGAAGTTCTATTATCATCATCCAGTTCATTTTATCAACCTCTTCCAACACACTAGCACAACCTTCTATCCCTGTATTTTGCATACCTACAGCCTTAGCTCCATGTTTTATTAGCGTGTAATGCCTAAAACCATACTAGATAGAATAAAACCGCCTGCATTCCAACCACAGTTCCACCACTTAACAAACCAGCTGGTAACATAGGAACATTCCATAACATTTCTATGCCTCAGTTTCTCATTTGTCAAATGTAGCTAGTCATAGTACAGACTACATAGTGTAGTTTTGACCTCAAACGAAATAAAGTCAGTACATTACACTGTGATTGGCCCACAAAAGCCTCTCAATTTGGATTATTTATTACCGGAATATGACTTTTTAAATCTATGTGTGACAGTTTGAAGATTTTTGTGGATCCCAGAAAGCTTTTTGTAGGTGTGGAACCCTTGGATTGGATTGGATTCAGTTGAGGGGCTTTGATTGGATTACTTCAGTGAAATATGACCCAGGCTGGGTCTTGGTCCTTTTGCTGGAGTCCTTTATAAATGAGGAATGAAAGCACAGAGGCACACAAAAAAGAGATAGAGATAGAGAAACCCTGAGAGGCTGAGAGAGAGGTCTGGCAGAGAGAGCAAAAATGAGCCATATGCCTGCTTTCCCATGGATGAGCTACAGGAGAAAGTAAGCCTGGAGGGGAAGGCAGAGAAGGTGACAGAGCCACCATTGTACCTTACTACGTGGAGTCCAAGATAGACAGCAGCTGACCTTTGATGAGACAGCATTTCTGATGTGATGATGCCTTGATTTGGACATTTTCACAGCCTCAGAACTATAAGCTTTTGACCAAATAAATTCTCCTTATAAAAGCCCACCTATTTCTGGTATCTTGCTCCCATTAGATTTTAGCAAACTAAAACACTATGGGTTCTTTTATAAGAGAACATTGCAAGTACTTCAAAAGATGAAAAATAAAATAAAATAAAATAGCACTAAGGATATACACAATGCCAAATTCATACATATTTAAATTTGTTGTAATTATTAATAATACTATTTTCACATTTTTTAAAATCTAGAAATGTTCCCAATTCAGTCATCTTTAAATGAAAAATATAATGTATTTAAACCATTAATGACCTAAGTATGAAATAATATAAAATAAATTGTAAATGAACAAATGAATACATATGAATAAAAAAGTAAAGTTTTGATTCTTACCTTTGTTTCATTTTTTAAAATTCACTTTTAGATAATCGCTACTTGCATATATTTCTATAATGGTCTCCTCATGTGCATACAATTCTTTTTTGGTAAACTCCATGAACAGGACTGAGGAATCTATGACAACTTACTTTTCTCTGGTTTAGCAGGGAAAATGGTCAGTTTCAATACTTCAAGAATGAAATTGTATAGGTTCTTTTTTTATTTTCCCTAAAGCATGCATATTTTGTACCACTAGAGAGCAGCTGAAATGAAATTAGCCTACTATTACTTATTGCAACAAATAATGAAGGAATACCTGCTACATAAAATGCCATTCATCTGACATTTTCTCCCCATTCTTTTTTTTTTTGCCTCATACTATGTTGTGTAAGTGCTTATTGATGATTCTCCTCTATATTCGTGAATTTTTTTGTGTGTCCATAACTTAACCACTAGAATCTTCTCTCTCACACTCTTCCATCAAGCTCTTATTAAGTGGTGGTTATTATTGTTTTAAAGGGAAAGTCTTTAGTAATTTATATGTGCTTTTTGTAATTTTGGTGGTGTTTTGGTTTGTTTAAATATTGTTAAAAGTTACTGTTAATAATCTGGATACAAAGTTGCATAGTTTTTCTACAATCATATTTCTCTTATAAGTTCTAGTATTTTGTGTGCAGTTTTCTACACCACACAATTTTTTAAGAACACACCGAATATGTTACAGCAGAAACAGTAGTATTCTTCTCCAAGGGAAAAGCACTTTTAGATGGTGATGGTATTAGCTGTGAAATACAAAACAACAAGGTAACACTTTAATCTCCCTTTCCTGATAGAGCCTGTGCCAGTTTTAAGGCCATAACAGCTTGCCATGCCTGGAAATCTGGGGAGCCTCGCCCTCACTGGGGAGATCAGTAGGCAGCCACTAATATCACGGGACACTTGGATCAGCCTCAGAGAAGGAAATCCATATTTTGAGAAGGCGATGGTAACCTGGGGAGTGATATTTGGCACTTTGCCTCATGGAACATGTGTTACTCTGAAAATGTACACAATTAAATGATTGCCCTGCCAGTACTGAAAAGATAAGAGAGAACATAAATGATAAATGAGATCATGCTAGCAAAATGTTATAGAGTGGCAAAATATACGAAAGGCCAGATAATAAATATGGATAAGAATAAAATCGTTACCTTGCTGATAAGATATTAAGCACATTCTTAAGACTCTTTTGAGTAAAAAGAGATTATCTTTTATAATAGTTGGGAAAGTCTGACAATCTTTCAAAAATGCATCAATTAGCAAGCCTAAGAGTAAATGAACTCTTCTAAAGCTGAAGTAGCATAAGGGTATAGTTTGATATCTCAGTAAGCTCCAAAGACATCAGTTCTGTATGCAGATCTTGTAAAACCATTTTAGAAGATTCATACTCATTCACTTACATCATTGACAAGTATAATTCTCAAAGATGGTCTAACAAGATAAGCTGTTCTCTTTCTTTGTGAAGTTTGGAAGCACTTTCTTAGCTAAAAAGAGAACAAAGAGATCTTCCAAAAATTTATGAATATTCAGTAGTTTCCTCTTGCTTGCCCATACCTTTTGATCTCATAAATAAGACGATTTTTCAATTTAATTTTCTCATTATATAAATAAAGACCTGTATATTTTGGTGATTCCTCTAGATGTAAGACCGGAAATCATTTTGAATTGCTGTTGTGAAATGAATCACAGTGTCTTAGAAAGTGACCAGATAGGGTCATATCAGATAAAGTGGTTATGATAAGTGAGCAATAACATATATGTTCACTTTGCTTTATATATCTTTATTCTTTTCTTACTGTCTAACATATAAATCATATTTTAGCAAGGATCAAAAAAACCTTTTAACATATTCTTGATAACATTTTCTTATAATAGTGTATAATAACTTTTACAAGAGCTGATTTGGGTCTGCTGAGAAACAGACACTGAAATGGGATTAAGTCTGCATGGATTTTATTAGGGTAGAATTTATCCTCCATATATGTGTCTTACCAAGGCTGGTGTACTATGTATCTCTTGCTTATCCAGCTAGTGTGATGCTATTGATGCAATGGATCAGTGTAATGTCGCCTTGAATATCCAGGTGGTCCAAATCTCATTGGACTATTTATGACAAATGATGGAACATCAATATAGTCTTAATTTAAAAAATGTAATTCAATACTACTGTCCATCCACATGAATGTGAACTATTTCTGATCTCATTACATCAATGGAATGGTAAAGAATACATTGACTAAATCAATGGCTGCATACTTAATAATTTACTCTGGTAATGATACCACAACTTGCATAGCAGCTAAAATCTGAGCTAATTCATGGTTAAGTATCTGATGGTCTACATTCACTCTTTAAGAACCATCCAATTTCTTTAATTTAAATACAGCAATATAAATGGAGATATGCTAGGGTCCACCACTCCTGCATTCTTTAGATCTTTAATGGTGTTATTAATTCCCCCCTACAATATGATATTGTTTATGATTTATTATCTTTTAGGGGTGAAGGCCATCTTCCAAGGTTTCTATTTGGCATCCTCCACAATGATATTTCTTACTCTACAAACCATGTGGAAGTTACTCAAAATTGCCTGGAAAATCATTTCTAATCATGTATGTGGTGACTGGAGAAATGACCATTGGGTGGGTCTATGAACTAAGTGAGCCAATTATGTGTCAAAATTTAACCAGGATTCCATTTACTGCTTGACCCTGGTAGGCTAATTCTAACAGGTGGGCTGTGGTAATGTTTTGTGTCTCCTGGCATTGGTTTCAATGCTGACTCTTTGTCTAATAGTCCTTAATGCATCTGGTAATTACCCTAATTCCTCTTTCCCCAGAGCACCTTCACATGAGTAAAGGCCATAGTTCCCTTTGGGGAAGGGACTCAGGGAGTCGTTATGGGATATAATTGCCACAGTGTTGCCAGGTCCTTCCTTCTAGGGAGGTGGCCATCTTCTTAGACAATGGGTGCTGGATCTGAATATTAGCTCAGGTATGGGAACTGAGCTGACATCACGACATATTTTTTGGAGAGATTTCCCTTAGCCTCCTTCATTCTTTTCTTTTTTAAAAAATTATTATTATAGGCATTATCCAGCACACTTGCTGGCTGCCCATCTCTTTTCCTCCTGGAAACATTCTACTCTCTGAGGCATTTCCCCACCTCCCTGTGGCTCAAGACCTTTAGAGGAGAACCAGCCATGAACTTCTTCTTGACACTTGTGCCTCTATTACCAGCACATTTCTGATGGCTTTAGTAAATGGTGTATCTGCTGGGCCCGTTTGTGAAATATAATCCTCTTATGAGTCCTCTGGACTTACACACTATATCTATGCCAGCATGCTACTTCCCTTGCCTTATTAATACTTTCTCTATTATCTTCCAGAACATGTGAGGCATTTCTGCTTTGTAGATGGATGACCATTGCTTTTTTTTTCCATTCTTTTAAGACCATCCAGCAGTGAGTTTGCTCCATCCACTGGGGACCTTGCTAGGAGGTTAAATACCTTGTTCTGAGAAATTGTTTCCAAGTAAATAAATTCTTGCTTATCCAGCCTTACATTCTGACCCCTTGAACAAACACCTTCAAAATCTAATCCCAGGAGTATTCACCAGTTTCCTGTCAGTACCTGCCAGCAAGGCCTTGCTATGATTGTGTATAGTCACTTTCCTCCCTTAGTAGCCAGTTTATGCTGGAATTTAACCCTAGTTATAGGCAGGGCAGCCAGGAGAGGAGGTAGAGGTAGTTCTTGTTGGGGTGTCTGTGGTTTTGTAGGGAAGCATCTTTAGCAGCATCTTCCAAAACAGCAGAACTTCTCACTCTTACCAGGGTGGCACAGGACACATCTGCAAGCCTAGAGGCTTCAGGGGACATTGTAGAGACAACATATTCTGGGCCATTCACCCAAATAGCCCTGTCCCAGTATTTAGGATTGTAAGTTTTCCCTACCAGGACTCTAACCTTTGCATAACAAACCTTGGCTGAGTATCTAATTAATTTTTGATATTATTATCAATATTCCACTCATAGTTGTCTGTTCTTCCTCTACACGTGATAAGAACCTGCTTATTACCTACCAGTGAGATTCTGTTTGGCTTCCACATTTGGCCATTAACTGATTATTATTAGTACTCTCTCTTTCATTATCCTTCTGCAGGAAATGAATAAAACTTGGCAGAAACCAGCTAATTCAGCTCTCTGGGTAGGATTTGCAGCTATTGCTCCTCCCAAATTTTTCATCACATCTGCCACAACATCCTCCCCCATGGGGACATTTTCCCAGGTCACCATTAATGAATTTTTAGTCATTGAGATGCCAGCTTATACCAGGGACTCTCCTTGCCCCATCTATCAAGAACAATGATGTCTTATAAACTGCTAAGACATAGATGAGCTGGAGCCAAACCCCATATTCCTACTGCCTGCTTCTCAGACCACTCCTGCCACCATTTGTTTGAATCTTATTCGTCTGAGAAGGAGACACCAAGATGGGCTTAAACATGTAAGAATTGTATTGCAGGAAAGACCTGTGTGAGAGGAAATGGGACGGGAACTGAGAAGGCTGGGAGAACCATCACACCACAACACAATGGGGTCTGGAGTCCATGAGAAGGAGGGGTTGGCTGTCCATGAATACTCTGAGTTCACCTCTCTACAGGAGTGAAAGTAAAGGGCAAGGGAGTGCAGAGGAACAGGAGCGAGAGAAGTCGCCGTCGAGATGCCTTTTGAGAGCTGGTAGAAGGTTTTCCTTTCAGATCCTGATAATCAAGCACCATCGATTTTCAAAGGCAAAATGAGACTCAATTGTGTCAGCACATTATCCCAAACATCTCATGCCATCATGGAAAAGAGATCTAATAATTCTGAGTGCCTGATATGAGCCAGATATCGTGTGGGGTGACTTACACAGGCTATGTCTTTTAATCCTCAGAACAAACTGAGGTACGATGATCACCATTTTTCAAATGAGGAAACTGAAGCTTAGAGAAGTCAAGTAACTTATTTGAGTCCACACTGTAAGTAAACACAGATCTTGACCTCTAAATCTCTTAATATTTATTCCAAAGCCTGTGCTGTACATACGTGATCATAATCCTTTTATTCCTGTAGATGCATATTCATAATTTAATATTTTCACTTCCTCAGGGCTTGTTTGGCAACCAAACAGAAGCAAACCACTAGACTGCTAACTATGAAACGTTAGATATGTTCTGATTCATTTAGCTCAACTTCAGCATGTTTTGGACACAATGGGAGTAAAGGTAGATGAGGACAGATAGAGAATATATAATAGGTTAGGGAGTTAATATACCTACAACAATTCAACAATTTCTTCTAACAAGACTCAGAAATGGTTGTTTGTGTTGTCAGTGGTCAGAAAGCCTGCTGCTTAATCTAATTAAATGTTCAGCAGTGAAGGGTGGGGGGTTGTGTTTATGTGTTTAATTTTTATTGTTGTTCAAAGTACTGAGGAAAAGAACAGTTATCTGCATTTGTAATTTTTAAAAGGTACATTTCTTATAAAGCCTTCAGTTCTAAGTAATCTTTCTGACTTAGAAGTTTAAAAACCCTGTAGGAATTGTGAAAAGAAATATTGCCTATTTTCTTGAACCAGAGATGCAATTGGGAGCAGGATTTATATTTCATAAAATTGTACAAACTTTTGGAATAAGCATTGTTTTTATTTGTAAAATGATTTTTTTCACAGCATTGCTGCTAGGATAAAACTTTTTTCTTTGATGAGCAGAGCCTAACATTTATTTGAAAAATTATCCCTGTCTTTTCTTCTGGGTTCAAAAATTAATTAAAACAAAAGCAAGTTTATTTTTACATTTTTTTTCTTTCTACTACCTAAAGGTATACCAGTGCCGACCAAACTTTTCACATAGCTGCACAAAATTGCTTTACATAGCATAGCACAGGTTATTAATTTAATCAGAAAAATTTCTTCACCAAATTATATAATCACTATTTTTTTAAATGTCATCACTGTTTGGCACTTGTTAGATAATATTTTATGCTTTTTTATTTTCAAGTCACTGTTAAAAAGGTATAAATTTCTTAGCCATGGGTAGGTAGAAGGATCAAATTATTTTTATGACATTAGATAAGCCATGCTACAGAAGACAAGTTATGGATGTATAATTAATGTCACCAGTGCCCTGGTTAACAAAACAGCTTTACTCTCTACCCAAAGGTTGCTCAGCAGTACCTGTTCAGCCCTACAAAGGGAGAAAATATCTCAGCCTTCTAAGCAATTTCTCTGAAATAGTCCAATTCTGGAGGTAAACAATTTTATCTCACCATTTCATTGATGAAAGAGCTTATGGGGTCTTGAAGAAAGTTCTCACCGACATGTTTGCGAATCTTTCATTCTCTCTGATGAAACTCATGGCATCCTCATTTTTGGATGTTTTCAGTATTCACATTGACTTGTTTTTAGTAGTTTGTTCTTTAAATCCCAGGACTTTGGGAAGCCACAAGATGCGCACTTGAATTCCCCATTCTATCATATCTTAAAGGTGAGACTCTGAATAATATGAGCTTCAAAGATTTCATTCTTTAAAAAGGTAAAATAATAGCTACCATATATAAATGTAAAAGGGATTAAGTGAAACAGCATAATTTAGGTCATTAGCATAGACTCTAACACATATGTGCTAAAATGATAAATAATATGATTTAAAAATTTTTCCAGGGGAATTCTGGATTATAAGATAAGGCTAAATTATTCATATTCTAACATAACACACATCACTGAAAAAAATCACAACAATGGAGACAGAAAGTGTTTTCCTCCATTTTCTGGACAGCTCAAAAACTATCTTATTCTAAATTACATGGATGTAATTTACACCAAATTGAAGCTTTGCATTTTGTTCAAAACCAGTTCTTTGGTTAAATTATTTAACTTCCATTAATGATTATAACTAGTTTTCTGTTACACTAGGTGACAATAACTTTTACTTTGAAAGTAAGCATTTTAGCTAGCATATTTGCCCATTTTGATTGCATATATATCACTGATTGCTTTTCCTTCTGGTTTGTAGTCTGTGCATCCTTTTTCACCTCATCCCTTAAGAGCACAGTGACCTCAACCAGCTGAGCCAGGTTGATAGACAAAAGTTGACACCAGCCTCAACAGCTAATCATTCCCCTTGCTCTTGGATCATGTGGGTCCTGATGTCAGGACATATGTGTTGTTCCAAAAACCTCTCCACTTGAACTATAGTTAGATAAGTAGGGATCACCTTAGTTTACAATGTCTGATTCCAAGCTTTGGTTCCATATTCAATAGAGCATGGAGCTTGGAACTCTATGTGGTTCTCAAAAATCTCCTTCCAAAGAACTGAAATCCTGATACTGAATATCAGCTATGAGCCTGAAGACTTACTCCTGACACATATTTCCAATGGCACCTGCTACAGGGAAACTAAATAGCTTTACCTCTTTGTACACTGGGACTATTTTGATTACTTATGGGATCACACTGTTACCGATGTTAGATCCTGACCAATCAATAACTTTACCCCTTTTGCCTGGAGACTTCACTACCTGGCTCTCTTCTTCATCTTCTTCCCACCACACATGTAAGGTGCTCCCCATCCCATGTCAATTGTCTGTTTCCTATGTCACCTTCTAGAATCCTGTCACGCTCACGTATGTCCACACACATGACCTTTTTGTTTTTGTTTTTTCTAATTTGCTTTATGCCGTTCTGTGATGGGACAGATTGAACATACATCTAAAATAGCATTTCATTTGTTTCCCAAACACCAGGTGAATGTCTAGCATGCACAATGCTCTTCAAGGGATACAGGAATGTATGAGTTTCAGAAGAATGGCATTTGTACTAGTTGGTGAACAGAAAGGGGAGGAAGTTTTCTTCCAACTGGGTTTGAGAGTGAAAACTAGACTATACATTGTCCAAGAACAAGGACTCCTCTGTGTTTTGTTTGCATTGTTTACCAAGTAAAATCGTCTAGGAATTATTTTAGCTGAAGAGTAAATGAACTAAAACTTCATGGAAGAGGAGGACTCAGCTTGGTGTGAAGCCATATCGGATTTATTCAAGTAGGCTTATTCTAATTCCAGGTAGATGGAAGGATGTAAATGAGAAGGGAAAACACATTGGACAGGTTCACAATATTGAGAGAAATCTCATATAGCCTAACTGAGAATTACCTGAAGGGTTTCAGTGGCACAATAAACTGGAACATTAGAACAGAATGTGGATTAATATTATGCTTAAGAGATTTGGCATTTTCCATAGAGCTCAATTTTGAAGCAAGAGCTGGTAGAATTGTCTATATGTATAGAGCAGAGGAGAGAAAAATCAAGGAAAAAACCTTGGGATATATCTCCATTTAAAAATGAGAGAGCAGAAATAAGATCCTTTAAAAATAAAGGATCATGAACTCCTAAATCTGGATGGTGTCTCCATCCTGAATGGCTGTGTTGACAGAATTTGAACTCCAAAGGAAGAAGAAAGCAGGAAGAATTGGAAATTTAGGGAGAAACTCAAAATATTGTAATAACACAGGAGTGAATGAAAAAGAAAGGTTCGATGAGAGTTTTAAAACATTATTAAAAATCACAGAAAGGCACTGACAGTCTTTTTAGAAGCACTTTGATTAGGCTTCATGAAAGTTTGAGAGTCATATTGGAAATTTTAAGCTATAAATGGAAAATGAGGGAGGGAAAAATCAAGCACAAACCTAAGAAGTTTGGTGTAAAGGTGAAAAAACGATAATTCTTGGCTTTGTCTTTTCTAAATATGCTATTTAATAGTAAAGTTCCAATATTCCATATTTTTATTTAACGACAGTGACTTAAAACATTCTTTAGTGACATGGAAACAACAAATGCTTTAATTTAAAAAAAAAATGGTTTTCAAGTCTAATATACTTTTTTATACTGTGTCTTATTTTGATCTTTAATATTTCAATTAGTCAACTGTTATAAGTAAATCAATGAGTAAGCTTCAGAAATTATTTATTATTGAAGAATAGAAAGTTAGCAGAAAGTTTATTTACTAAAAAAAACAGCATTAGAAACATAAATTTGCTTATAAATAATGTTTCTATTTTAAAGCGATGTAATTAGAAAACTGCAAGGCAAATTTTAAGAAGTTTTATGAGATAAAAATAACCTTGCAAGATGCAGCCTAAAGCATACTTTAAATGTTTTAATAAAAGAGGAATAATATTATTTTATTACATTTCTGGGGTTTATTCAAGATAGGCATTGCATAATCTTACAAAAAGAAAAAAAAAAAAGTCTAAATTGCTTCCTTTAAAAACAAAAGGAAATAGACAAAACAAAACAAAAAAACAAGTGTGGGTTCTTGAATTTTCTGTATCATACCAGGAGCGGAATTTTCATGCTGAACAGATTCTTGAGAATGTGTACCTAGTACTTTTTATGTACTAGACATAAAAGTAGGAAGTTTCACATGAATAATCTTATTAAAGCTCCATAACAACCCAGTGACATAGATATTATTTTTACATTCCATGTAAAGAAATCCTGTTTGCATAATTTGAGCTAGGATTTAACTTGTAAGTGGCACAACTAAGACTCACCTCAGGGACAATGTTTCATGATTGGTCTCCCAGCCCATTCGTTAACTCATTTAAGTATTTTATATCTTTGTTCATTCATTCATTCATTCAATAAATACTTATTAAGCATGAGTTATGTGCTAATAGCTATCTGCCAAGCAGTTTTTTAGGTACCGTGCATAGAGGTGAGCAAATCAGACGTTGTTTCTATTCTCTTGTAATTATAGTCTACTGAAGAACACAGATAATAAACAAGTACCCACAAGTGTGATGAGTGTTATGAATGAAAAGAATTACAACATGCAATGGAAGCATTTGATCAGCCTCAAGTGCATTCCTCCTAGAAACTTGACAACAGGAGTACAGTGAGAAGAATCTTTTATCTTTTTATAGGTTTCTTAGGGTTCTTTTTTTAAAATTTATTTTTTTATTAGAGAAGTTGTGGGTTTACAGAAGAGTTATGCATAAACTGCAGGATTTCTATATACCACTCTATTATTAACACCTTGCATTGATGTGGAACATTTGTTACAATTGATTAAAGCACATTTTTATAGTTGTACTATTACCTATGGTTCATTTCGAGGAGATTTCTCTTGATAATTCATTTGGGAAATTAAATTAAAAAGCAAAAATTTGCTTTAGCTCTCACAACTAATACATTGCAATTTGTAATACAGACAATACAGAAAAACACAGAAAATTGTCAAGAGAAAATCTCATTTTAGGTTACCAAATGTTGTACATGAACTTACACAGCCTCTAACAGCACACAATGAAGCCTCTTCTAAATTCTAACTCGAAAATATGTATTTTTAAAAGCATGGAAAAGGTAAATATTTTTAGTATTAAGCACAAACAAAAAACAGAGTGCTAGTAAATCTAGTGACACATCTGGGAGGAAATGAAACTAATTTCCAGAACCTCCAAAAGTATTGGTGCTGCAATGATGCTGGGATTGAAACAAAGAAAACCAGTCTGCACAATTGAATGTCTTTTTGAAAAGAACTTTTCCCTCCACTACAATCTTCTCTTCAAACATAATTAGGCTTCCCTTCACTGCAGCATTCAAAACAGATGCTTTAAATTGGGGGAATAAAGACTACAAGTGTAATCAATGGGCACCATTAACTAAGAGATGCAACAGAGCAGGATTTGTGTTTAAACAGAAAGATGAATTTACTGGAGAGATTTCTGATTCTTAAAGAATCCACAGAAAATTTTAAGAATTTAGCTCAGGAAATGGAGAAAAGCCAAGGAAGGGCAGGCACCAAGATGGCTGAACCATTCCTCTTCCTGAGGCCTTATCCCAACCCCTCACAGCTGATTAGCCCAAACACAGGTCATCTCCTCACAAGGGACTTCATTGACACCCTGGGCTTCTGTAACAAATTGCAATAAACTGGTGGCTTAAAACAACAGAAATTTATTCTTCCACAGCTCTGGAAGCCAGAAGTCCAATATCAAGGTGTTGGCAGGGCCATGCTCTGTCCAAAGGCTTGAGGGGGATTCTGTCTTTGCCTCTTACAGCTCCTGGCATTCCTTAGCTTGTGGCCGCATCACTCCAACCTCTGCCTGCATTTTCACATGCCCTCCTTCCCGGTCTATCTCTGTATACTTTTCTTTTCTGTCATTCATTTGTACACTCATCATTGGCTTTGGGGCCCACTCAAGTTCAGGATGACCTCATCTTGGAATCCTAAACTTAATTGCATCTAAGAATATTATTTTCTAAAGAATGTCACCATCAAATGTAGTTGGGGTTAGGACTTAGACATACCATTTGGGAAAGGGGGCACTTTTCAACCTACTACAATATACAACATTTAATGTGTGATAGCATTATTTTCAGATTATTCAAAAGAGCTTAGCATGCAGATTATGTAAAATTTCTAAAATCCAATTAGAAAAAAAAGAGTTAATCCAAAATGACAGTGTATAAAGATAAGAACAAAAGATTTACAATGAGAATATATATGTATTTATACAAATATAGTAAATATTTGAAAAAATGCTCTAACTCACTATATCAGTGGAATACCAGTTAAATAAACAAGAAGTATTGCTTTTTATACATCATTTTTTAAATGGTCAATTCATTCTCTTTCCTTAATTGTAAGAACAAAATCCCACTTTAATAAGTTATTTCAGTGCTCACTTCAGAAACACATATACTAAAATTGGAATGATACAGGGAAGATTAGCATGGCCCTTGCACAAGGATGACATGCAAATTTGTGAAGTGTTTCATATTTTTTTAAAAATGTTATTTCTACCTGGTGACAAGTAAAAATTCTTAAATTTAAAATTTATCTTTCTGAAATGATACACCACTTAACATTGATTTTGACTTCCAAGATGATATTTCAATTTTTCTGTAGATTTTTTCCTGGATTTTAAAAAATATATACAGATATAATAAAATAGGAACACACAGTGAGATGAGTAGAAATAAATTCTATACAGTGTTGAGTTGCAAGCTAATAAACAGGAAGATTCATCATATTAGAAAGCAGAGAACATTTCATGGATTTAAGAATATAGGTTCTGAGGTCAAGCAGCCTGGATTTTCTTTAAAATATGGTAGAATAAATTTCTAAATGTCATATGACCATGAGTCTAATGTCATAGTGACTCAGTTGCTTTAACAGTAAATTGGAGAATAAAACTAATTTAGAGGATTAAATACAATAATATATCTAATAATTTGAAAACAGTGCCTTGCACATGATTAACAGTTTACATGTTCCTGTTATTGTTATTTTTATGCAGCATTCTTATAAAATTAAAGAGATAAGAAGTGTTAAGTATTTGGAAAAATACAAGCTTAAAGGGCATTTCCATACCACATTGATGAAATGGATGCATATAGAGATAGCCTTTTGGGAAAACAATTTTGCTGTATCTCTCTAAAATTTAAATATGTATAACTTTGACTAATCAACTTTATGGCCACCATATTTCTACATAAATACTAACACATATGCACAAAAATCCATATTTTGGGGTACTTTAAGCAGCATGTTTTTAAGGAGAATCAAAACACCTAAATGTCAACCAGCAGGTGAAAATTTAAATAAAATATGTTGGCTCAATTCTATGGAAATTTTTGCAGTTGCTCCAAAAAATCTGTAGACATATGTGGAGTATTTTGAAAGCTCTCTAATACACATTAAGGCATATTATTTTGCAGAACAATGTATATAATCTTCCACTGTTTCATTTATTTATTGAAATACACATTAATTATTGATTACCTATTGTATGCCAGATGGAGGCTCAACCAGGCTATACAAAGATGATTAAAACATATACATCCTTTAGGGAGTTTGAAGTTTATCAGTAAAATAGACATTAAGAAAACCATTATAAGAGTGAATTAAAAATTACAATCATGAAAATTCAATTATATGATCAAATTTATTTTAATATGTACACCAGTTGCATACACATGTATATAAATCTTAAGAATCTACACAAAATGAAATGAAAAAAAATACTCAGAATATTCCTGTTTGCCATTTGCCTCTGGGACAAAAGTGGATAAGGTGAGTAAAATGTATTATTTTATTGCTTCATAATTTTCTGAATTGTTTAAACTAATAACAATGAAAATGCATGTATATATAATTTCTATAATTATAAAATAAATACACAAACATAGAACAAAAACAATATATAGTGTAAAATCTCCATTTTATTTATGCCCTCGGGTATGTCAAAAAGATTTCAAGGTAAGGAAAAAACATTATCTCTGAATGGTGAGATTAAGGATAATTTCTAGATTCTCTTTTCATTTCTGCATGTTCCAAAATATCTTCCATAACTATTCATTACATTTATAATATGTTTTCAGGAAAACATTGAGAATAAAAATTACATTAGCTAATTTGAGAGATGTTTTACATGCAACTTTGTTTTGTCATGTTTTGTTAAAATAAATACTTCTTTTTCCTGAGCACTATTAGACAAGGCAATAGCAATGCTGTTGAACATTTTTAAAAGAATTTCTAAAGTTGGCTTGCCTTTTTATGTCTCAATAAAATACAGTTACCACATTATAATTGATATAATTCCTTTAAAATAACTAGCATAGTTCTTGGAGTACTATGAGTGTGGTCAATTGTCCTTCTATCTGTCTTTATTTCACATATTTAATTTCTAAAACCCCTTAAACTTCTCAAAGAAATACCATCTTACATTATGCTAAATACTTACTTGTATTTCTTCAGTGTGAAAAAGGATATTATCAACATCTTTCAAAACCTAAAATAAAAATGAATTTTACAATGTAACAATAAACATTATGACTCTTTCAATGAATAATAAATATTATGAATCTTTCAATGAATACTATGAAAAGGAATGGTTGCATATTCTGAAATGGGATGTTAAAAGGGAAAAAAGACAGGGACAAAAACCAAAGAAACTTCCTTGTTCATTTTCAATTCTTGACAGTGCAACTCCCAATCTCTTTAACAAAACTTAAATACTTATAATATATATTTATCACTGACTATGTAACGCTCATCAGTAATATTGACCAACACATATCAAATAAAAGTCTTTACTAAATCTAGTTTTACCTTTGTGTATTGCTTCTAATTTAAATATATATTGTAATGAATTAAAGGATGTTTGTTGCATTTCTAGAGGATAAATACAGTACCATTGCAATATTTCTGACACTTTTTTTTTCTCCAGAAAGATGCTGGGTGAAGCTAATAAGATTTTCTGATAGACATGTGCAAAGATGTCCTAAATTTTATATTGACTCATTTGAAAGCAACAGCATTTAAGTGTGAAGACCGAAAGCCAGGAGCACAAGCCCAGGTTATATACCTTAAAATTATCTATTGGCAACAATTTTTCTTTAGTTTGGAAACTTCTAAGGAGAAATGTTATAAAAGTTGCATCCATTGCAGATTCTTGTTTTGCATGTTAAAGAACTAAATTAAATAAAGTTGTGTTTATTTCAAAATGTTTCATTGTGATTTTAAAGGAATGTACTAACTCCACTATGTGGAAAACAGCTCTGATGGCACAAGATTGAGCATCTGACTTGTGTTTTTGTGTTTGTGTTTCTATTTACAGATAATAATATTATTGTCATCAAATTTCATATCTGTTTCAGATTTTAGAAACTCTCTATTTGAAGTCCTGAGCTGAGTGAGACTTAGAATAAATGAGAGAGAGAGAGAAACTAAAGTTTTGCTAAGATCCAAGTTGAATATCCAAGTGTCATGCTCTCCAAAGGATTTTCAATAGAATATATTTTTAATGAACCATATGTATATTTAAATTCCATTGAGCCTACCTGATGTCAAATTTACTGGCAAAAATATAACCATTTCTTCCTTTGTTTCTGTTTTCACCAGACCAAAAATAAATGTAATTGGATTTTTTTGCCATTTCATCAAATCTTCAAGACACAGAGTAACACCTTTAAAACTTTAAAGCTTTTACATTTCATAAATAGTACTTTCCCTATGAATTGCCTTCCTTTTCAATTCAATTAATTTCTAATGTGCATATGCAACTTTTCTTTCTAACTAAATTCATTTTGATTTGTATCTTCATATCTCCTCTTTTTCCATCTGCCCTTCCCACTTTAATTTACAAAAATTGCACCTAATTCCACTTTGAAAATTAACAGATGGTCAATTACTAATAGGTAACAAAATACTTTGAGTATATTCAATAGTTTTGTCTATTCAATTAAAATTGTATTCATTAAAAATAAAAATGAAAAAAGATATTCATATTCCAAGTAGCCTAAACTAAAGACAAATTATTAACAAGCTTGAAGAAAAAGAACTGAAGTGAAAGCAAAGAATTGGTGAGTTTACTATGCGTAAACTAATCAGCTAAAAAACCTGTGCTGTTTTAGCATGGTAGAAGTTGAGTTTATGGTGGATTGGGTTAAGCTGCCTTAAATCTGGTTCTACTGTTTTTTATTTGACTTAGCATAGGAAGAAGGAAATGTTTTCTGCCTTGTGCTTTTATGTTTGTGAGGACTGGAGAGTATCAGTGAATCACCAAGCATAGCCGAACCAGGTCCCAAACAGAGGCTGGGACCACTATAATCTGCCGAAAGACTAAACAGAAGGCAAAATATTGTCCTTCCTCTGCTCAAACAACCCGTGCTGCAGGTTGAAGAAGTATCTTGTGTATGCACTTGTATTTAACAGGCCTTGATCTTGTATGGTCTATTGCCAGGAATAACAATAAACAGTAGCTCATTACACAAGGTGCCATCTCATTATATGAGCAGCTACTCTGGCATATTAAAAACAAAATACTGAAAGCCTAAAAGAAAACATGACTGAAATTAAATGCAAATAACTTTGCCTTTTATTTTAGAAATATTGATCCACTGCAAAAGAGTGGCATGCTTAATGAATATCCTTAATGATTTTATAGTAGAGCAAATCATCTATGAAAGTAACCTGGTTAAAAAAGAATGGAAAAATATACCAAAGGTAAGCTATGGACCATAGTTAGTAGTAATATTTTGAGGATGTTCTTTCATCATCTGTAACAAATGTTCCACAACAATGCATGTTGTTGGTGGAGGGGTAATGTATGGGAATTCTGCATGTTATGCATGATAGGTTTGTAAGCCACAACTTCTCTAACAAACAAAAAAAAAATGGAATAATCTGGCACCTAATGAAATCCAATATTCTTGTAAGCAACCCCAGTGACTATGACATAACTCTCTGGGAGCAAGAAAGCTACCAAATCTGGAAGGGAAAAAGCTAATTTATCTTAGCTTTAGTTTCAAAGTTGACTAAAATGCTTACAGGGGTGCCATGAAAATATTTCCCAAACTAATCAAATGTTGTTCATAGTAATTACTTTCTTCCTTTCAGGCAAAACACATTTGACAGAAAATAGCAAGTGGTTTTTAGGGGATTTAATAGGGATAAAGTATCATAGTAAAAGAAAATTGTCATTACTTTAAACCGTGGACTCTTGAGACTTTATTTTTTTAAATGCTTCCAAATATCTCAGACAAATTTATAAAACTAAACTCTGATTGGGCCATAAAAGATTAGTCAGAGGGAAGATAAATCAGCCAAAGTTGTTGACATTGATGCTATGCAAGTGGTCTGCAGAGGTTCAAAGTATCTGAAAGTGGGCAGAAAAAAAATTCATGTATATACAGGGTATTTGATATGTATTTAAAGAGAAAGACAACAATTTGACTAAAAGAAACTTTTTTTTCTCTTATGTTCACCCTATCTCAAACTATTATCCTAGGGTAGAGGCAAAAAAAACCATTTTGTAAAAATTTATCTTAGAATCATTACATGGAGGATAATTAAAAGTGTGTTTTGATGGAATGTTGATTTTTTATTCCAAGTAACATCTGAGAGAATTCTCAATTAAAACCATTGTAAGGGATAATGGAGCCACAAGAACAACTGGGATTGTGATGACAAGTAGTAACCTGGGGGAGAAAAGAGTGTGACTTGTAAGAGCACTGTGTTTCAATTCAAGATTCTTTTTTAATTTGCTCTGTGACTTTACAGAGTTGTGGTGAACCAATCCCAATGTGCCATGCAATGATTCCCATAGCTTGGTGTTAAATCCACTGTGGAATCCTCTCCCCTTGAGTATTGGTGGGACCTATGACTTGCTTCTAACCAATAATAGTTGACAAAGTATTGGTATGTCCCTCCTGTGATTATACTATGATAGATACGATGTCTTCTTGGCAGATTGGAGTGAGAGACTGTCCTTGTGTACTTATAAAGTAAGTAAGTCCACTTAGCAAAGAACTGCAGGTGGCCTCTAGGAACTATAGGAATAGCAAAAAGCCAGTGACCTTAGCCATGCAGGTACAAGAAAATGAATTCTGCCAACAACTTGAATGAGCTTGGAAGCAGGCTTCCCCAACCAAGCCTTCAGAAGAGAATGTAGGCTGGCTGATAGGTAGATTGAAGCCTTGTGAGACCCTGAGCAGAGCCCCCAGCTAAATCTTGCTGGGACCTGGGACACAAAAACTATGTTAGAAAAAACATGCATTGCTTTAAACTACTGAGTTTGTGGTCATTTGTTATGCAGCAAGAGACAACTAACACAATAGCTTACATTAATTGCTTTGAGCCTGAGTTACTTGAATTAAAAAACTAAATATATTTGGATAAATTATCTCTAGGATATCTTTTGGATCTAAGACTCAGGGATTTAAAGATTCTAGCATGCAAAAGGGAGGTCAGTGCTCTCATTCAAGCAAGAAAATCGTGAATATGATATATAAACTCATGAAGGGTATAAGGACAGTAAGGAAGGGCTGAACTTGAGTTTTGCACTGTCTCTTGTATGAATGCCATGGTTTAGTGACTTTTTTAGCTGCTATTTTTTATCCCCATGTCCCACAAATTCCTGGAAGGTGGCTGATTTCTTTGGTATATGACCGTCTTAAAGCTAACATAATATTGGACTCTTATATTTAGAGTTAAATGCATTTAACCTTCCTCACATGGTGTGGTTCCTCTCTCTGTGTTATTTTCAGTCCTCAAATTCTAGAGTAAGTGTTGCTGATTTTAGAATTTTTAATGATGTTCCTTAGTGCTGCAAACAAAATGTAACAATAATTGTACCTCAAAAAAAACATAATCAGAAAGTGTATTCTGTCTTTTCAATGACTTTCCCCTACCTGCACCACAAGGCTGGATTATATTTGTTCAGAATTAGACCATATAACCAATCCAGAATATGTAGTTTTGGTTAAAAAATTCTCCATTTTTACTGTTTAACCCACTGTTTAAAAATGTGAGAATCAGAATATTTTTCCATACTATTAGGTATGATTCCTTTGCAAAAGCAAAGACACAAAAAATATCATTTTACTACTCTATGGCTACTATTTTATATCTCATTACTATATTTTAATAATATAATTTGTTTATAATCCAATAACTTGGCACAGTTACGTTGCCTCCTCATTTTCCCGGGAAAAAACCAAGGACAGCACCAAATCTGCTGGTACTAAGAAATGTGAGCTACTCTGTATCACTCTGTATTAATCAAAGATGAATGAACATAAGCACTCACATATCATATTTCTTTATTTGAAGAGAAATATATTAATTTAGTTAAGACATATCAGTTTTTTACAAAAATTGCCCAATTGCCTTTTCCTAATTTTTGCATTTTCCACTATCATCTTTTTCCTTGTCATTCTGCCTCCAAATATATTGGCCCTGAGATCCTGTAAAATACGTGTAATTTAAACTTTGCTTCTTTTTAGCAGGCTCTTCAAGGATGATGGAGAAAAGCAAAGTTTTATACATACTAAAACTACTAGCGAGGAATATAGATGAGAGTTGGTAAAGTTACGTGAGGATTGGAATTGGGTTTCCTTCTTGAGATTTTATTTGGAGGTGTATTCTGTAAGATACTTGGAACACTTGTTAACATTCATATCACGTAATTAAGATTTTATTTTTCATACGGAATATAAATTGGGCAGGTGAAAGTTTGGGAATGAGCAATGGGCTGTAGAGAGATACATGCAGGAAATGTGGTTCTGTCTTCCTCCCTCTCAGGCAGACATGAGCATCTCTAAGCCTGAAAACTTCTTTCACTTTCTTTCTTTGCTTGTTTATTTCTATCTCTATTCCTTTCCCCTCCATTTTTGAGGTTCTTTCTACTGAAAACTTTTAATTCATCAGTGTTGCACATCTCAGTGCATCCTAACAGCCCTACTAGAGACTTCTTTTATTAATATATGTAAAATAAGGTTGCAGTTCCTTAAGACTTGAATTGAGCATCTTTAGCAATTTTAACTATGCTGTAAGCTCAGATATTAAGCCAAAAGGTATTTGCCACTTTCTCACAGGTGTTTATTATATGATGTATGTGTGTGTACACAACTGTTGAGGTTAAAACCACCCTATCAGATTACCATCATGTGGTACTTCAATTATTAACTTCACTTAACTACAAACTATCTGAACATCATATATCCAAAGTTGTGTACACTATGTGCTATTTTTATCTCACTGTTTTTTTATGAACATTTAGGCAAAGGTTATTCTTTGAGTGTAGACAATTGGCAGAGTGCTAGTTCCTTATCATTTCTGATCAACTCAGTAGAAATCCTGATATTCTAAGCCAGTCTTCAGAGCTGAGACATGAATTCAGTTGGTGCTAAATCTCAATTATAACTCCAGTTTTGCATTATTGCTAATAACTCTCAGTTTCATTTTCACTAATTACATGCAAGGAAAGAATATCAAGAAGGAGATTTTACTAGGTGCACCTAAATATCTGTAGTAGTTTTCATACATTGCTTATGGTTTCAAAATCACATCAGCTCATTTCAGAAATTCCTATTTTACAGTGAATTTTTAGTGGACATATTTCATTTTCAGTTCCTTGGGAAACTAAATGATACCGAAGATGCAGATACTTTATAATTGAGACACTTCTTGAGGTTTGCTCTCCAAATCACAGCTACAAAAATATAAAGCACAATTCATATTCACTAACCACTTTGAAATTGAGAATTCATTTTCTGGCAAGAGCTGTGTAATCCTTTGAAAACGATTATTTCTTCAAACTCAGGTCAGCTCAGCAAAGAGAAATAAGAACTGTTTCATAGTGCCATCTGTTCAATACACATGTTCAACCTGAATCTAAATATCCGGGTTTTTATGTACTATGGAATGAAGTTTCTTTTTTCTTTTTTATTTTTTTGTTTCTGTTTGTTTCACTCTTGATTTTGTCCCTTCAATTTCAAAATAATACATTCTCATTGAAAAAAATTGTGAATTTCAAATATGTAAGGAATAAAATTATGTTTATAACAATTTCCATTTCATAGAGCCTGGATCATGGGCCCTGAGCAGAATGCCAGTCCTTACAAAGCATCTAAATTTGTGAAATTGCTTCTCTGACCTCAGTTTTTTCAACTGTAGATGAAGTTAATAACAGTGCATAAATAATAAAGTTGTTTTATGCTAATGGATTTACTGCGAGTAGCATATACTTCCTGGCATGCCAACAGAATTTTTAAAATTATCATTATTATTAAAATGAATTCTTTAAAAAAACTAATTGCTAGACTTTGTGATAACTTGATGAGCAGGTTGCCATTTTCATATTTTTTCAAGTGAGCAACAAATTCTAGAGTAATACAAAATAATATTTAAGACTTACTGATGAATATATTAGATAGTAAATATCTTCAAATAAATTTATGAATTTAGGTAAAGAAAAATCAGCAAAGTATCAGAATTTCTCATTTTTCCTTAATGCAATTAAATTAAGAGAACATCTTAGAAGCCCAGGCTTGTGTCTCCTATAAGGAAGAAACAAGCTGTTCAAACTCTCCACATTTTATCCCCCTAGAGTAGGCACAAACATAAATGTAATTATAAATGTTTCTCAATAACCACAAGATTTCAGTGTTATTTTTCTTGTGCATTTCTTCTTTAGTATCCTTCACAACAGCCTATTAATTCAATTGTGATAGCATTGCACTTCCATAGACTTTCACGGTACAATTACAGGGTGAACAGGAGATATTCATTAGGTGTATTTACATGCTAGTAACCAAAAAGCATCCATTAAATAACAGAAAAGAAGAAAGTAGGAAAAGGAATATAAAAAAAAGACCACAATTTTCATCCAAAGGGAATTTAAAAAAAAAAAATCAGGAATGACCTTCTGAGAATATAATTCTGTTTTGATAATTTTAAATGTCTGGGATAATCAATAAAGGAATCTATATCCAAGAATCACTAAAACATGTACCTAAAACGTGTATATTATTGACTGTTCTTTCTTAAGAAATTGTTGCAATTCTCTATATAGAAATATCTAGTGAGTCACTTGATAATTATAAAAATACTTAATTTTGGTTTTAAATAGCCTAAGCAAAGTAAGGATAATTAGAAAGGTCAATACATTGAGTTTTGGATGGAACGGTAAGCTAGATTTTCAGAGTTCTTCCAATAAAAAATTGCTTTGTTGTTTCACGTACCCTCTGTGACTTAGTTTCATCAAGAATTAAACGAAGGATTTGGACAAGATCATATTTCAGTCCTTTTTCCCTTTCCAAGTTTATAATCGTCTATGTTATTTTAAAATAACCGACAATTATATTTTCATAATCTCTCCTATGATCACAGTCTTTTAAAAATTTAATTGGGAAATCTAGAAACTTTTCTTTAAGAAAGAGAAAAATCAATCATGATTCTTTGGATTCTGACTCTGTAGGGGAAGCTGCCAAATTTTAAATTCTCCTCTTAATAGATCATCATGGTGAGTGGCCTAAAAAGAAAACATGCAATGTCATGTTCATTATTAACTGTTGTTTCTTTTGGAATATAATTGTCTAAATTGACCTGTGACAAGACCCTAAATTATACTGTGTGGTTAAATCAGGCATATTTATTAAGGAAGCCTTGGGAGCCAATGTGGCTCAGTGGTTTAGTGCTGGCTTCCAACGTACAAGGGCCTGGGTTCAATCCCTGGTCCAGGCACCTCAAAAAAAAAAAAAAAAAAATCCACAAAATAAGGAAGGCTTTCTTGGGCTTTGGAACATACTTTTGTTAGAATATGGATATAAAAGGCTTCAATAAATTTCCATGATTAAATTATATTAGGGCTGTTAAAATCCTTCTCTCTGATTTGAAATCATGAGATTTCTGATGGATTTGAAAAAATTAAATGAAATGTATCAATGAGGAGTAAACAGTCCTAAGGACTGTGGTGGGAAGCAGAAGCTATTTAAGTATTTTTTCTACTTTGTTGGAATTCTCCAAATAAATGTGGAAAAGGCCAAAAGAGAGGATTATCATAAGGATTAGGGAGAGAAATATGTCAGCAGGGGCTGGAGGAATGTAATTTGTTCTTGCCAGAAAAAGAATGACAAGAATAGGTATATCAAACCCACACATACTTCATGAAATAAGAAAGCAGTTTATATTACCAGGATACCTGAGAAGAGTTGAGCAATGTTGTGTAACAAGTTAAACAGATTTGTCATAGAAAACGTGGGGAAGGAGATTTTCAAAAAAGGGGTAACAACAAAGTAAAGGGAAAAGAAAAGAAATGAGAAAGTAAATGAAGACGTGACGTGAGATGGAAAACTAGCTAAAGAAAACAATAAATGCTCGTTCATCATTTGTAACAAATGTGTCACAACCATGCAAGTTGTTGTTGGTGGGGAATGTATGGGAGCCCTGTATGCTATGCTTATTTGATTTGTAAGATCACAACTTTTACTATACACTTAGTATTTATGTAAGTTTATATATGAATGAAATACTTCAAGAATATTTTTTAAATGAAAAAAAATTAATTTAGAATTTAAAAGAAAATATCCTGAAACAGAGGACAAGTAAACTCATAATTCTTTATATGAATAATAAAAATTGGGCAAATAAAAGGACTAAGCTCTTGAACACATTAAGAGAAAATTTCCCCTTATTTACTGTGGTAATTTGAGGAATGATTTTTACCAGACTTGCTCAGCAGTCTTAGTTAGTAATCCCTATGTCAACATCAAGAAGTCTCTTATAACTAGTTGGAGTTATGCAAGAGTGTACAGTTTGGCAAGATGGCATGGTGAATTAAGTGAGGATAATTGTCAATCTGCACTGAATTATAAGAGATCTTTGTTCTAACTGAAGACTTTCTGAGTAGGCCAAGAAGAGGAGGTGTTAACATAGTATCTGGGCAACTTCAACCAAGGCCCTGGAATATCTTCAAATACTATTCATTCCTGAGATAGCCAAACTCATACTAAAATGCCAGCATATGCTCAGCAAAAGCAATTTGAAAATGTAAATAAATAGTGAAGGACAAAATGATGCCAATAGAAATTCTCTATTTTTTGGAAAAATGAGAAAGATTGTGTTTGTTCCCTTCAACATAGAACTATAAACCAATGACACCTATTTAGTTTATTGAAACAAGAGACCTTGAATCAGTGAAATCATTGTTTCCTTAAAGAAATCTCTCTGAAATATGGAGTGATTAAAAAACATAACTTTAAGAGCATAATGGCAATTTCTCATAGTTTTCCTTTCTCTGTCAAGTTTTGCCTAATATTAACATCAGGAATAAAAATAAGCACTACCATATACTTCCAAGAAGTAAAGTACAAAATCAAATCTATTAAAAATCACTAATTGGATCAAGTTGGAAATTAGCATTATATTTTGATCAAATATGTTCATATGTCTTATTATTATATGATACTTTCTATTGAAAAGGAAAGAATGGCTGGGCCAACATTTCATTGATAATTAAGAATCAAAGCACAGTAGGGAAAGTCCGTAATTTGGAATAAGAGCTGGGTTCAAATACTGGTTCTAAATTTTCTTGCTAAGTGAATTTTGGAAAGTTAGTTCATTCCTCTAGACATGGATTGCTGTACACAAAATGTTGATAATAATGGCTCATGGTGTGTTTTCAGGATTGGCATGTGGTACCATATAATGTAATTTTTGTGAAAAATTCATTTGAAGCATTCAATTATTTATATTGAATTAACTTTGTGAGTTACAAATTAGCAAAAGGAATTGAGAAAGAGTAGGAGTATAAGATTATATTATAAAACTTGAGTGAAATAGATGCAAATGTTGTTGCCAATTGTAGACTTTGTTATGTACAATTTGTTTTATCATATGCCTGTTCTGGAAGAGGTACCCTCCCATTCTGTTCTACAATTGTGTGGGGAGAGTCAGGTTTTATAGGAGCACATGATTCTGCATATTTTTACTAAAGGTGGTGGATTTGTGGACGTGGACTGTGTGTTACGTTAAGACTAACTGAGGCATCAACACTTTGAAACTTCAGTTTATGATGACCTTTTACTTACAGCAGACTGCAATGTCAGAATTCAACTTGTAACACATTCAATAAAAGTTTAGCTCCAAAGAGAGAGAAACGATCAAAGGTATGAATATTTCAGAATCATTAACTTTGTCAATTCTTCAAGGGTATTTCTGGAAGAGCTTGGTGAATATTTATTTTTGTAAAGTTTCTGCTTTGTATACATTATTTTCAAATGCTCAGTTAAGCACAGTTCTCCTGTCCTTTCCTAAACTGTAAAAGCATTCTTATGTGTATGTTGTTACTGGCTGTTCATCGTTTACTCTCTTGTGACCGCACTTTATTTATTGTCTTAAATTGTTAATTACCTTTTCAAGTCAGACTTAAAATTTCTTTAAGGCAGGTGCAAACTATTACACTAATTTCACAATCACCTATAAATTCAATAAATATTTTTGTTGTGAGAATGAACTTATTATTAGTGAAGTTGCAAATACTACTTAAGAAAAGCACACAAAATTAAGAAAGTTAATCAAAAAGCCAAAGGAAAAAAAAACACATTAAGAATGTTCTCCAATTTTGCCTTATAGAGGTATTATTTTAAAGAATGTGAGCAGGAGGGTACGGTGGAAAGAGAATGAGTAATGGAAGCAGTCAGACCTGACTCCAAATCATGGCTCTGCCACCTGCCAACTATATACTAGCCTAGTTACTATTTCCCAAAGAATGTCAATCTCCTTGTCAGCATGATGGGTAGACTAGCATAAGATTCTCCAGTGGGAACTTGATAACATAAACATGAATCAATTTCTTTTCTCAGAACCTGTTTGTTAGGTATGAGTATATAATAGATGCTAAAATAAGCAAGTTGTTTTCCTACTCATTTATCTATTGCACTATAACTACTCATAATGGGTGACTTTACAGAAAGAAATGATATTTAAACAGAGATTTGGGACCTACTAAGAATTGAGAGTTTTTGAATTAATTTGTTCCATTCCATATAACAGAATATTACCTGAATCAAGTTACTATATTCAATTGCATTCACATTTTCCATGTCAAGATTGTGTTTGATATTTTAAGTACTACAATATTTTTGAATTGCTTATTGTTTATCATCAGCATTTTTACCTTCAATATTTCTTATAAAATATTATTTCAAGAAAAAAATGTCATTTTCATCAAAGTTTGAAGCTGAATGTGACATTTGGGGGAATGGGGTAATTTTGATTAAAGTCATTAAAGATTTTTCATTTGCAGTTGCCCAACTTATTGATACTGTAGTTCATTAGCTGCTGGTGACATTGAAGTTCTATTATCAGTGAAGCACAATTTCCTAAAAGCACATTATAACTGTTGCATTCACCAGAAACTGCATTCCAGAGTCCCATCCCTACCATCTATTCTAGATTGTTCTTCCAATAGCTAGATCAATAGAATTAGTAGAATAAGTATGAATCCCTGAAAATTCCATTAACCAGGCAAACTTATTCCCCAAATGCTGCTGGCAATATGAAACAGATAGAAAGTAGATTGGATTGTTAAGCATGAAGATGAATACAAATGGGGAAATAATAAAAAGTCATCTTATTTTACCCAGTTTTCTAATTATTCATAATTAAAGTGATGGTGCTGATCTAATTCTTTCCATCCCTATTGTGGCATTTCTATCAGATGCCTCCACCATATCTAGCCTGTATTACTTCAATAACTTTGTAACTTGTCTCTTCCCTTTATTAGAACTTTCTTCTACCCAACTCCATCCACTTCAACTAGGAAGAGTGCCCCATTTCACTTAGCAACTATTCCAACATCTTCATATTAATTTTTTTTTAAAGATTTACTTATTTATTTATTTCTCCGCCCCCATTGCTTTTGCGCTTGCTGTCTGCTCTCTGTGTGTTCTTCTGTGTCTGCTTGTCTCCTCTTTAAGTAGCACTGGGAACTGATCCTGGGACTTTCCTGAGTGGGAAAGAGGTGCTCAATCTCTTGTGCCACCTCAGCAACTTGGTCTGCTGTGTCTTTTGTTCTCTCTCCTCTGTGTCTCTTTTTATTGCATCATCCTGCTGCACCAGCACTCTGCTTGGGCCAGCTCGACGTGCTGGTCAGCTTGCCTTTCACCAGGAGGCTCCGGGAATCAGACCCTGGACCTCCTATATGGTAGATGGGAGCCATATCTGTTTCCCTTCATATTAATTTTAATGCTCTGAGAGTCTGCTTACCTCTTCAGACTTCTCTTCCATATCAACTCTGAGTCCCAATTCCCTCAAGCTATTCTAAACTTCCTTCATTTCTTTATATGTCCTCTGCTATCCCACAATCTGATATTATATTCTTACTCTCCAAAGTTAACCTTGCTCACTCCTACTCATTATTCAGATGTCAGCCTAGTTGTCATTTTCTGCACCAGGTGCTAAACCTTGTCTGGCCTCATAGTTCTAAGACAGATGTTGTTCTTATGAGCACCCTTCAAACTCTGCTCTCCTTCCACAAGAGACTGCAATTTCCTGTTTAATGGCCTGTACCCCTTAGCAGAGGGTAAAACAGCTTGTGCACCTTTGAATCCCCAGCTCACAGCACAGTGCTTGGCACATTAATCAAATAATAATAGTAATAATAATGGAACCAATTGGTTACACTTATATGGGCTGCATTTTGGCTTTCTTAATTTTGTTAAGGAGAGGAAAGCACTTTTTAGTTCTAAAAGAACAACTAAGAGCTGATAAATATCACTTTATTGATTATATTTTGTTACAAATGACTCAATTGTCATGGCCCATAGTGAATTTCACTCCTAGGCTCTAACATTACTCACAAATAATAAAGTAAACAGGAAAAAGAATTAAAGCATAGCACTCAAATTCAATGAACCTAGACGATATTTGTAACACTGACATAACCTTTATGAAGAGCAAAAGTGGATGAATGAGCCTGCAGAGGAGAGCAGAAATAAAAAGCAAGTTGTTTCATATTATAGAAACAGAGAAAACCTCAGAAATGGCAGGAAAAAAGTTCTATAGAAGATGAGGATGAGGTAGAGGGATATATTAAAAAGAAAGACATTGTTTGATTGCCCGTTGATGGGGCAGATAGAAGGCCAGGTATCCATAAACATTCAGCATGGACTGGCTTCATCCTTCTCCACCTCCACTCTCAGGCAACTGACCAAGATGATTTTTGTCTTGAACAAGGGGAAATCCTTACTCCTTGTGCGCCCTCTCCACCCTATCGTAGAATGATTCTTGCAGCTGTGGGATTGCCAAGAAAAACAACTTAGACTACAGAAAAAAAAAGAAAAGAAAAGAGGAGGATAGGGGAACAAATTCAGTCACCAGTTATTCAGAGGTTATCAACCTCACCCCCAACGTTCCCCTCCCTTTCTTTTGCCTGGTGGCCTATTGGTACTTTCCCACTGTCCTTATCCTGACTTAAAACTCAACCACCACCTTGCCTTCCTCAGAATTGTGTTCCACTCTCTCTCCCCTACCATGATAGCTATAAATAAAGTCATCCTTGTCTGTTTAACATTGTCCAGTGCAAATTTTCTTTGACACCACTGTGTTTGACGATGTGAACCTTGGAGGTTTCAAAGAGGAGCAAAGGTAAAGATGGGGCAAGAAGCAGAGGAAATAAATGAATCAGTCTGATGTACTGGTAGCCTTGGCCACCTTCCCTCACTCAGGACCCAGAAGAAAGGTGAGATTCTTTCCTGCATCCCTCATTCCCTATTTCTCACTTAGTATCCCCCACCCTTACCCCATCACCACCTTGTCACAACAGAGTAGAGGATTCCTTCCTGGAGAAAAAAAAACAACTTTTCTTTTGTAATATTGGCTTTCAGGAATTACAATTCGGAGGGCTCACTAAAAAACTGACCATTAAATTGAAAAAGAAGTCATCAAGCTTTTGAGAGAGAGAGAGAGAACAAGAGAAAGAGAAAGAAATAAAGGATGGAAAGAAGGAAGGAAGGGAGGAAGGGAAGAAGGGAGGAAGGGAGGGAGGAACTGAGGAAGGGAGGAAGGCAAGAAGGAAGGAAACCACGACAGGTATTGGGCAAAGAAAATTTTCAAAGAAAAATTATCAGAGAGATAATTTCAGACATTGCATTGTGAAATAAGAATGGGCTGCTAAAAAAGGAATACAATTAAATAAATATCAATTGGCGATTAAAATTATGAAAGCTGAAATTTTATAAAAATTCAATAAGTAAAGGGATTGGAAGCTAAAGTTGATCTCCCAAGGAATAAAATAAAGGAAAAAAGAGTTTGGAAGTAAGGAAGAAAGGTTAAGAAAATCATGGGAACAATCAAGGGAAGAGCAACATCTGACATAAGAGTGCTAAAGAACACAGCAGGGAGAAAATTTCCAATGAAATATTACAGGAATATTTACTAAAACCAAAGGACAAAAAACTCCAGATGGAAATAACCTACCAAGCCAAAGCACAATAAACAAAACATAAATGCATCTTTTAACATAATTTTGAAATTTCAGATCACCATGGATAAGCAGTGAATTCTAGAATTTCCCAAAGTTAAAATAAAGTCACAAGAAAAGTAAGGTCATAATTAGACATTAGATTATTCAACGCCATTGGGAGTCACATTTGAGTGGAGCACTGCCTTCAACAGCCTGAGGTGAACTGATTTATATCTTAAAATCTTCAAACTACCAAATCCAAAAATTCAGCTAAAGAACAGAAAAAATAAATTTCAAATATGTGAAACATCAAAATTTTATTTCCCACTCAGCCTTCTTGAGAAGCTATTGGAAGATGTGTTGGACCCAAACAAGATGAACCTAAAAACGATGACACCAGGTGAGTACCCAAACTAACATTTAAGTGTGCTAAAACTATAATAATAATTCCCTGCAGATAATGTTAAAATATCATGTATGAACAGTTATCTGCATATTAAAATCATTGTTAAATGAAGAAGGAAAACCAAGCACCTACCAAAAATGTTTTAAAAATAAGAGTTGAAAGTGGTAGGCTTCAAGTTGAAAGTGGTGGGCTCAAAGATCAAATTATATTTTGTGTTTGTGAAATGAGGAAGAGAGTCACAATATTGCTGCTTCAATTATAAATTTTTAAACACAAGTTTGCTTTTAAAAACATGTATAATTCTTAATGTAAAAAAGTAAATTAGAAATAAAATAATCCTTGTGGTTTCCATTCTCCGTTCAAAGGAAGTCAGAAATGATGAATTCAATGCTTTCTAAAGAAACCTTCAAAATCTATGGAAGTGATTAAAATCCAAGTACCCTAAACCATGAAAATGCAGTATGCTGAAAAATAATAAGCATTAAATTTGTCAGAATACTGTTTTCTGAGTTGTAGTTGTTGATTGATAAAGCCTACAAATCTTTTATATTGAACTCATTAATAAAATTTCCTTTGAGACAAGTATTATACTTTGATATGAGTTTCACCTAACCTTGGGAAAGCTTTAAATTTAATAAAATCTGAAGCTATAGATTGAATATATTGCAAACATAGCAAAATGAAATCTTGAATTTTCATCTAATTGTGCATAAAAATCTAATGCTTTGATACATCTTCCAATGACTTGGGACAGGGTTATACTCAAAAGTCTCATTTTTCCATAATTCACCTTGGCTAAATTTCAAGGCCTGTCTTAGCTATATGTTAATCTACAGCAGATTCAGTATAATAGAGAGAATTTAAAAATGTTAACAACGGTGCAAACCAGGAACACCAAATATACCTTCTGAAGCAAGGTAAATTTTAAGTTTTGTTTTTTGTTTTTTGTATGTATGTATAATATTCTTAAAAACAAGTCAGGATGATCCTTTCTTTCACAATGAAGAGCCATTCTGTAATAGAACTGTGCCGTATGCATTTCAGGGATTGTTGGTTTAAGTAAAGAAAATTTATTTAAACCAAAAGAACTTTAGACTTTTCTCATTGCATCATCTTCTATTATCAAAAAACAAGTTGAGCCAATTCTGTCCTGCTTCCATCTTCTGACTAGCAACTTTCTGTCCACAGGGTAAAATATCCCAATTACAGTGAGTACCTGCTCATATCTCAGTAATACTAAATAATATACTGGCTGATGGTCTCACCTACATGACTAAAAAAGGGATGGAACTCTAGCAAGTTGCTTTAATAAATGAATCCCAGAAATAGATTTCATACAAGTCACCCTATCCAGCACAACAGTTGATTTTCTCCACCCTTAGTTCTTCTACAAATTTATCAAGAGAAGTGTCAATTTAATTAGCATTACCTATCAAGAAAACTTGTACTTAGTGATTGTTTGTGGACTTTAGAGAACCTCTAATTGTTTTGTTTTTCTTTATTAGGAGAAACACGAATGGTAATATTAAGAACTATATGACAAAATATTTCCCTCATCTAGTTTTAATATTTCAAAGGAACCATCATGGACACATTGGTATACCATGTAAAGTAGCTTGTATTTTGTCATATTATCCCTGTTAGGAGTTAATGGAATGGAATGGATTCAAGGAATTGAATCTATATTGCTAATCACTCTACAATATCCATCTTCCTCTTCTTTCCTTCAAACTAGCAAAATTCACCCAACCTTTATCTGTGATAATGGCAGAAAAGCTAGAAGACTATATTTCTTTGCCTGTCTTTACACAGATAAATCAATGAAATTAGGCTCTGGATAGTGGGATATGAGCAAGAAGTGATGTAGGCAAATCCAAGAGTGTGCCTTTAATAAGAAGTTGCTTACCTTTAATTACATTTTAGCCCTTCCTGAGGACTATAAGGTTACCATGGTCATGCTGAACCCCATACAATCATTTAGAAGCAAGCTACATCTGAGAGGAAAGCATAGGAAGAAGATAGAAGGAATCTGTATCCCTGGAAAATGTTGAGATGGAGCAGCTTACCTCTTTCTGGACCATCTGTCAATCCTTGAACTGTTACGTGAGAAAAATATCAACATCCATTTTATTTTCACCATGGTATTGAGAGTATATTAGTTTATAGAAACCTAGTTTATACCCAATGCTATGAAAACAAATGGTACCTGGAAATAAGGTGTTTTTGTAAAAGGATCCTAAAATATGTGGTATTGACTTTGTAGGAAGGGACTGGGGTAGTAAGAATATATATACTGCAGGTTGAAAACTTTTTATCCTCATTGTTCTAAGGGAAATTTTTGTTAAAAGAGTTTCCTGCAATAATTTGGAAGGCAGATCACATTTCTACAGAATCTATCATGCTAGAAATGGTTAGAAAATGTAAGAATAGTGTTATTTGTTGGTTTTTACCTTGTAGCCCTTAGCAAGGCATCATGAGAAAGATTAACTCAGAAAAGAATTAGACTGTTTGAACCAGAAATACAGCATATAGATTTCTACTATGGAAAGTGATTTCTGTCGATAAACTGCAGGGTTAATACATATTAACCTTGTGCAGCAAGATTTATGGCTATGACCTCAAGCTTTTCTCAGAACTTCCATTTAAATGTCCTTTGCTACCCAGTGGGAATTAGCCCTATAGCAAAGACCAGATTCAGGTTGTCCAATTCTCATGAAACACATTGTTTCAGATAGTATCAAGGTAATCATAAATAGCCCGAAGAAAGGGTATTCTGAGCACAGAGATGTATGGCCTAAGAACCATGTCTAGGTTCGGCATTTGTTACATGAATTACTGGAACTGGAAACATATACTAAGAAGTCTGCTAAATTTTTGAGAGAAGTGTATTGCCAAAGAAACCACAATCCTAGACTGCAAAAAGTCTGTATCTTTTCATCACTTCAAAGAGAAACTCTATATCCATGAAGCAATAACACCCTCTTACCATCCCCTGCCAGCACCCTGCTCCAGCCCCTGGTAATTTATAATCTATTACCTCTATGAATTTTGCTTCTTCTAGGTATTTCATACAATAGCTGCCTTTTTGTGTCTGGCTTGCAACATTCAACCTTTATTTGAGATTCATGTATATTGTAGCATGTATCTGATTGTTACTCCTTTTTCGAGTTGAATATTCCAATATTTTGAATGTAATTAATACTACTGAATTCTACCCTTGACAGTGAATCCAACAGGAAAGTTTGAGTTGTGTATGTTATGACAATAAATTTTCCTGTGCCTTTTTAACCTCCAAAGAAAAGTTAGAACCCCCAAATTGATACCAGCATGAAGGTGAATAGGACTAAGTGAGGCATATTCTCCAATGCCAACCACAGAGGTGGCCACAGAGAATAACAAAGAGACCCTTTCAGAGGGAAAATCCCAAAAGCATTAATCCAAAGCAGGGGAGTGAATCCCAGGGTACACTGACTGAGGTAGCACATGGACTAAGTATCTGCCAAAGAATGATTCTTCACAATTTTTGTCCAGTAGAATTTGACAACTACTATACAACAGTGACTGCTATATATTCTTCATTCTTCTGGTTTTAGGAATGTAGAATTTAACACAATTTATTTATTTCCACTCTATCATTGTATATTAAGCATATGGAGGAACAAACCAATCCTTGTTCTGATGTATAAGTTGTCAAAACTTGACAAGTCAAATATAGAAGGGATCCTGGGCCTACTTTTAGCTGGTTACAGAACCCACGTAGGATGTTGGGATATCTCCCTAAGGTAGAGGGGAGCATGTTTTCTACACAGGGAAAAGGATAATTGGCTCTTCATGGGGGAAGGCTGTAGAAGAATTGTCATTTTAGAAATGGAATGTCCATCATCTGAAAACTACATTCCTTAGACATCTTGCATTCAGGAGTGGCCGTGTGAGTAAGTTCTGGCCAGTGGAAGGTACAGGGAAATTATAAGTGTAAATTATGGGTCATGTCTTAAAAGGAATGTTTGCTCTCCATTTTCTTTCTCTCCATTCCTAATGGCAGGAAAACTGACACGGTTGTGTGTCTGAAGAGGCGACATGGTGAATATTGAAGTATCAAGGTCAAAGGGACCTGAATCCCTAGATTCCCCATTAGTTGAAAATCCTACCTGCCCTATCGTTTAAGAGAGTAATTAATTTTTATCTGATTTGAACCACTGCATTTTCATACCTAGTTATTAACAGCAGTATCCTTTACTAGTAGAGGTGAGGATAAATATGAGCAGATTTACAATTTAGAATGGAGTCTCTGACTACAAACTGGATGGCAGAATGGAAGGAGATAGAGATTCCAGTTAGATGGCTAGAAATAGTCAGTAATGATGGCTTAAAAAATATCACACAATAGCAATAAAGAGAAAGAGACTCCTTTGACAGTCGTTAGAGAAGTAAAAGTGACCTGACATTTATAAGTGATTAAATACAGAAGGTGAGAAATAAAGGGAGTTTTCGATGAGTCCTAAACTTTTCAGTAAATTCCTACTACATGCCAATATATATTGTATGGTGTTTGCTGTGACTAAAGAAAAAAGTGCTTCACTTGAAGAAATTTATAATTTTATTTAGAAGATAAGAATGTATATATATGCATGTAGTTATACACATGGGTGCATGTGTGTGTAAAACAATACAGCAGCATTTTTTAAATTGCAAGAATGAAGGACAGGCTATAAATGCTCTGAAGTTTCAGGAGAAAGACCCATTGTAGGGGAAGACCTCATAAAGAATGCTCAGCTTGAACTGAACCTAAAAGGATGAATCAAATTAGGACAGAAAAGAGAGAACATATGGAAGAAAGAACTCAGTCATGCAGTTAGTGGCTAATATTAGTCATTCAGAAGGCTATAGTCTGAAAACTTCTATTTAATTTGGCACAGAGAACATCCATATTTTCACCCATGAACTATTTCTTATAGATAACTTGGTGCAGAGAAAGAAAATGTTTTTTAAAACTGTGTTGTTTGTATATATATATATATATATATATATATAT
>JAQZBX010004554.1:0-21840 GCA_029593785.1 Cabassous unicinctus | reverse complement strand
GTATATGTATACATATTTCTGCTCTAAGTTTTCAGTTACTTATATTTTATCAACTCCATGGGTTAGAAAAGTAAATTTTTCTAAAGAGGTGACAAGCTGGGGCTTAGTTTTAGATTTAGCATGATATTGGCCATGCTGTGGATCATCACTGGTGATTTTTAAAGATCAATCTGTTGTCATGTTTCCTTTACTCTGATTTAATTGAGATCTTGAAAGAATCCCTATATTGAATCTTTATATGTAATTAAGCTTAAGCATACTACTTACTGAATGCTTATTACATTATAGGTCCTGTTCTAAAAATGTTATTTGCATTTAATCATTTAAGAAAGAAAGATAGAACGAAGGGAGGGAGCGAGGGAGGGAGGGAGACAGGGAGGAAAGAAAGGATCAAACAAGGTATTTTCTAAGATTTTCTCAAAGACTCAAGTTTTGGGGGTAATTCTGCATTCTTCAATATTTTTAATGATCACATAGCTGACATTGCTGAAATGGATTATCTGAATATGCTGCCAAAAGAGGAGCACATACATTGTGCTCAGTTATATTTTTAAAACGTATCTTTCTCATTGATGTATTCTCTAAGTCTCTCCACAGTGTGCAGATGACCCAAAGTCTTTTAATAACTGCCCGCCCAAACTCTGCAACTCCATCAGTGCTCTGTCTGTATTTACACTCTACTTCTCTTCCCTACCTCTACTTTTTGTTCTATTTTTCTCTCTCCTGCCTGTTATGTTCTCTGCCCATCAATGTTTGAAATCCTTCAAATATATATCTACTTCCCTAATTTAACCACTCCCTTCCCCTGCTGAAAATTTACTGTCCCAATCTGCCAGGATAAGGATTGCAGACAGTGTCAGTATTTTCATCAGCAGATATGGGAGAAGAAAAAGAGAGCAATGCACACTTATGAGTTAAATTTTGCATTGTTCCTATCATAATTATAACAGGGCTGTGCAAAAACTTCTGGAAATAAAACTCTTTTTATACCTTGAGGATTCAGCATCCAGGGCATTCATAACATTAAAATAGTCTGACTATAGAAAGTTCTTAATAAATCCCTGAAGGTATATTCTGTATTCTGGGAAACTGAGCACTTACAATGGCAAGCAGCGTAATTCTATCTGGTTCCAGTAATTGCACCAATTTGTTTGAAAGATAGAAATGTGCCCTTTACTCTAAGAAAAACGAAATTGAACATCCATATCCAGTGCCTGTAGCCAATTGACTTTGCTCTGAGAAAGATCTTTGCAAAATTTGATCTTGCCCAAAGTTTTCAACGACTGTCCACTTTGCTTCTGTAAATGCTCAGTCATTTTTTGAGGGCCTTTTTAAAGTTGAATTCCTTCCTCATTTACTGATTTAATAGACATTCATTCCACCCCAAGAATGTTCTAGACACCATACCTTTGTTAGGAATAAAAATATTAGTAGGAAAATTGCTCTGCTTTCAATGAATTTACGGTCTTTCAGGTGTAAAATATATAAGGTTCACAACATGTAATGGGGGCATGGTAAAATACATACTCAGGGTAGGAAGGAGGAACAAGAGAGGAACACTGAGTTCAATTCAAGACTTTGAGAAAGACTGTGCAATGCTAAAAATTGAAAGTTTAATAGGTATTTTGTCAAGTGGGAAAATGTGGGCCGGCATCCTAAATAAAGAGAGAATCATGAAAGAATATGCACAGGAATCAGCATTGTATATTGGGGAACTACAAGTCTGACTAGAATACATTGCGTCAGCTGCAAGGAGAAACTGGGGAATTCTATAGAAAACCTTTATTTTGCTTTAACTTTAAGGCATTTTATCACTCCTGACACTTCAATTTCATCTTACTTTCCAGGTGCCACATATTAATAATATTCTTACTGTGGGATGAAATAGAAGATGAATCCATGAAAACTTCTTGGGAAACTCTATATTTTTTGTCATTCCTCTTCTTTTATTCTATAAACAGGCATGTAATTGCTGTCTAGTATAATCCAGTCATTATAACTTATTTCTTCACATCAGTATTTGAGAAAAAGAAACAACAAATCAGAAATCATTTTATAACTTCTTTGCTATCCTACAAATGGCAAATGTGGAACAGGATGTCCTTACTACAGAAATATGCAAAAGATTTCAGTTTTTGCCCTTTTACCCATTTTAACAATTTTTCTACCATCTACTATTTCCTACTGCAAAAATGGCAAAAATAAAATTTAATTTGGAATCTCAGATGTCAATATAAATACATTATAGTAAATATATACCAATGTTTCATTAAAATGTGCTCTCATTTCATGTATGAGCTTGTACTTAAATGCACACTATTTCACGACAGACAGAAATTGCCTAGGATAAAAGGACTAGGCTTGCCTGGAAAAATTTAATATATTCTTAATTAAAAATCTCAAAATTATAATAGGTTATGTACATAATAAGTCAAGTTTATATAGATATATGCACATAGATATCTTGTCAGTAGAAACTATTAATTATGCATCAATCCATTTTCTTCTTCATACTTTTAGTAATCAAACCTCCTGAGATTTAGATGGGAACATGATACCTGTCTTAGTTTGCAGCTGCTATGACAAATAACACAAGGGGTTGGCTTTAACAACAAGAATTTATTGGCTTACTGTTTGGAGGTTAGAAGCTCAAAATCAAGGTTTGGGGTTCTGGAGCTGGCAGTCCTCTGTCATGTGGCATCACTTTCTCCTCTCTGGATTCTTCTGACTCTGGGTTTCTACTGACTTCTGACTTCTCTGACTGCATCCTAATTTCCTCTCTTTACAAGGCCTCCTGTCATAGGGATTAAGACCCCTCCTGATTCAATTACCCACACCTTAACTAATCACATCTTCAAAAGGTCCTATTCAAAAAAAAAAAAAACAGGTTCTATTTAAAAATAGATTCACACCAACAGGAATGTAGATTATGATTTGAAGACGTCCTTATGGGGTCATGACCCAAACACTAATAATACCCAACTAGAGACTTTATTTCCCAGCTTCTTGCAGTTGTGTATAACCACAAGCCTACATTCAGGACAGTGGGAGGTGAGTAGACTTGCTTTCTCCAACTTTTAGATCAGGAAGCCATTCACTTCTACTCTCCCACCTCCTTTTACAGGCTGACATGTGGACATGAGATGGTGAGCCAGCTTTGACCCAGCAGAAGAGGGCATGAGAGGAGGTTGAAAAAACACAAGAGAGGACCTGGGACCTAAATGATGACCTGGGGGAGTGGTGTCATCGTATCTCCCTAGACCAGCTCAGCATTTTATTTCTTACAACTTTGTTGAAATACAATCCATAGAAATGAAATGCACTCATTTTAATTGCACAGTTTGATAAACTTTGGTAAATGTTTATCAAACTGTGTGTGCCACCAGTATCAAAATCAAGATATAGAACAACTCTCTCACCCCAAAAAGATCTCTCATGCCCTTTTGCAGGAATCCCCTCCCTAACTCCCACCCTCCAGAAACTACTCATCTGCTTTGTTTCTATAGTTTTGCCTTCTATAGAATGTTAGAGGAAAGAATCATATAGTATGTCCCACGATGTTTTTGAGATTTATCCACATTGTTGCATATATAAATAGTTCATTATTTTTTCTTGCTGAATAGTATTTCATCAAGTGAATTTAAATTTTTTAAAATCCATTCTCCAGTTGATAGACATTTGGGTTGTTTCCACGTAGGGACTATGTTGAATAAAGTTTCTGTAAGCATCTGTGTGCAAGTCTTTGTGTGGACACATGTTTTAATTTCCTTTAGATAGATAACTAGGACAAATTATTAGGTTATATTTAAAACATATGTTTACTTTTTTAACAAACTGAAAAACAGTTTTCCAAAGGGATTGTACCATTTTTCTTTCCTTACAGCAATAAATGAAGGCTTAAGTGCTCTATCATTTTTTATGGATTGAATTGTGTTATCCCAAAAGAAGGTTTTCAAGCCTAAACCCCCAGTCTCATGAATGTGACCCCATTTTGAAATAGGGTCTTTGAAGATCTTATTAGTTAAGATGAGGCCAAATTGGATCAGGGTGGTTCCTAATCCAGTTAGAGTGGTGGCATTTTATAAGGAGTCTCTGCTAAATTTCTTATAAATGTCTCATTAGGAGAGGAAATTTGGACACATGGACAGAGAGGGAAGACTGCCATGTAATAGAGGCAGAGACTGAGTTGTGCCATAAGCCAAGTGGATTGTCAGCAAGCCACTGCTGGAACCCACAGCCTCCAGAGGAAGCATTACCCTCCCAAAACCTTGGTTACTACTTCCAGCCTCCAGAACTAGGAGACACAAATTTCTGTCTCTTGAAGCCTCTCAGTTTGAGGTATTTATTTTGCAGCAGCCCTAGCCAACTAAGACAATATATTTGTCAGCAATTTGTATTGTCAATCTTTCTGACTGTCTTATAGCTGTTCTTTTAACTGTATTTCATTATGTATTTAATTTTCATTTCCCTAATGACTAATGATGTTGAAGGTTTTTCATGTGTTTGTTGACTAAGTATATAACTCCTTTTTACGTAGTGTCTCTTCAATTCTTTTGCCAATTTTTAAATTGTGCTGTCTGTCCCCATTATTCAATTGTAAGTATTCTTTATATATTTTGATACAAGTTTTTTTGTCATATACATGTAAATATGTCAGATATCTTTATATACACACAGATAGGAAGCTATGTCTATATATCCCGATGAATTTTTCAACTATATGTTCCCTATCTGAGGCTTGTCTTTGCATTTTCTTAAGTCTCTTTAAAATTAGCAAGTTTTAAATTTTGGTGAAGTATTCTTTATCTAACAAGCTGTGACTTTCACCTGAGAATAAAATAAAACACCTAATTTGTAAAACTGCAGTTATCTTAGCCTCTCTTAAACAGCCAAATCTACTACTTACTTGTAGCAGTTTCATATTGTTTATGAATTCCAAAAATAGATATTGAATTATGTTTGTGAACTGGTCTGTTCCTCTGGGCATATTAGAGTATATTATATTCAGAGGTTTCATTTTCACTTGATTAACTAATGATTAAGGCTTTGATTGTGCCATGTCAGTAGGACATGAAAACTATACTGCAGAGGAGTTAGTTGGAGTTTTTTTGCTTCAGTAACCCCAGAAAGTAAACATACAGAAGAAGAACACAGAGGAATAGAGAGAGCTCCATAGACTTGGCAGATGCCCTAGAAGAGAGAGAGCCTTAGAGTCTACAGCTGACCTTGTGGAGAGAACAGAACAGCTGAGCCCAGAGAGAAACAAGCCCTGGCAGGGAGACAAGACTTATCCCAGCCTACAGCTGATATTGGAAGGAGCTGGGACCATGGAGCCTTAAGAGGAAGAGGAAGGGTGAACATCGGCAGCCATCTTGTTCCACCACGTGGCAACAGACTTTAGTGAGGGAAGTAACTTACGCTTTATGGCCTTGAGACTGTAAGCTTCTACCCCAAATAAATACTTTTTATAAAAGCCAACAGATTTCTTGTATTTTGCATCAGCACTCCTTTGGCTGACTAATACACTATTTAAAACACATATATTTGTACACCAGAATACTATGAGCTTTGTACAATAAATACACACTACTTTTATATAAAGAAAAAATAATTTTTAAGAATATAACCAGCCTTCACATTGAAGACAATATTAAATACATAAACTAGTCCTCTCCCAGATTTTTATGGAAATAATCAAAATGATATACAAAGGGTAAAATAAGTATCAGCTCTGAAAACCAGGAAAATATGCTTTTTATACATTCAAAACATTGAAGAATTTATCAATACTATGTGTTTGCAAGAATGCATTGTGGGGTGGGGAGTAGTGTAGCTCAGTGGTTGAGCACTTGCTGCCCATTTACGAGGTCCTAGTAAAATCCCCAGTAACTCCTAAAAAAAAAAAAAAAGAGTGCAATGTGGAAACAAATTTAAGAAATACATATAAAGGACCCTGTGAAAAATCCCATTAACTCTTTTGTACCAATTCCCCTCTCAAAAGACACTAAGACTTGAGGGCAGCTCATTAAGATCATGAGTAACTTTGAAAAGTTTAGCCAATGTTAGAAACCACAAAGTAGAAAATTCCAAAGTTGACCTAGCCCACTTCACATTTACCACTAGCAGTTTCCTGGCTTTTGTTGATTCATAAGAAGAATAATCCTATCCCTTGGGGAATGTGATCATTAAATTAGTTCATTTTGGTTATCTAATGGTAAGTAAGGAAGTAAAAAGGAAGCAAGGAAAGAAGGAAGGAAGGAAAGAAGGTAGGAAGGATGGAAGATAATGAGGGAGGGAAGGACAGAGGGAGGGAAGTGAAAAACAACAAGAACAAAAAACTTTTCTTAGTGTTAAAGCATTCCTCTGATTCCCCAAGCAAAAGTAGGCCTATTCTGTCAAATGTGAACACCAAGAAAACTCTAATTGAATATATCTCAATTTTAAAGTTGGAAAAAAATATATTTTAGAAAAAGAAAGGAGGAATTTTAAACTCAAATATCAGAAGAAAATTTCCCCAAAGAAAATTTTAGAAAATGTCCCATCTCTTACCACCAATGGATGTCCTCAAATTCTCCAGTCTTTTCAAACTCTACATCCTTTGTTGCTGTTGACTGTGTCTTTCTTGATGATGACTTTCCTCCAGAGATTATAAGGATGCTGCCCTTTCATAGTTAACTCCTCTTGGCACATGTACTTTGTCCTTCACTTTCTCTGGGAGCTATTTGTGCTACCACTTTCCTATTCCTGCTTTTGGACATAGCTTCTCTATTCTTTCTTGGTAATTATGTATATATCCACTCTATTAAACATTATCTTTCTGATTGTAAATTCTATCAGTAACTTCCCTCCTGAGGAACCAATTCACAGTTCTAAACATTTTATGGACATTTCCAACAAGATGTTCATTGGGCACCTCCCCAACAATCTATTTAAAGAAATCCAGCTTCTATTTTTTGCTTCCATGTGTTTTTATAAGGAGCACCATTGATTTCTTTAATGAATCTCATTTGATAACAGCAGTATTTATTTTCTATTGCAGTTAGTAGTGGAAAATATGTTTGTTAAAAATTTCCTCACCTAAGCAGTTCTGAATCTTCCCAGACATAACTGATATAATTTTCTATTAATCTTATCTTAATAGTTAGCTCTTTGTTCTTAGTTCACAGAAGGACATTAACCAGATGTTCCCAGTTCTGCTTACAGAAATAACAGGAATAAAATAACATCTCAAAGCAAAACCACATAATAGCATCAGAAGCACCAATATCTAAATCTAAACTGTGACTGGTAAATCATTGAAATGTGAACATCAGGAATTAGTTTAATGTGTTTGATACAACACAGGACTGAGAAATTGCACTTACCCTCTTCATAAGACCCCTGGAAGTTCTAACGTGATCACTTGTTTTTTTCTCTTTTTTTTTCTTGCTTTTATTTTCCACTACCCCTCTCCTTTGCTTATAAAAACCCTAGCTCCTCTTCTTACTTTGAACTGGTTTTGGGAAGATTCCCCCAGTTCCTTGCTTGTGCATTCACAATAAATCACCTTCTCACTGAGAGTCATGTTTCTCCTTGGTGGTGTCGGATTCGGCAGGACTTTCTATTGGAATTGTGCAATGCTGACAGTAACACACTGCAATATATTGGGGACATTAACCTTAGCCATATCTTAAATGTATCCTGTTTTCCATTCCCACTGATATAAGCATCACTTAAACCAGCATTGCCCTGCCTCAAATGTGCACCTTGGTCTTACCTGATTAACTCGTTGCCCTGGTCCATGACTTCCTCTCCTTCAGATTATCCTAATGTTATTTTTAGATGTGGCCCTTATGTTGGAAAGCATTTAAAGCTCCCCACAGCCTGTAAAATTCAATTCAAATTATTCCTCTAAGCATTTTGCTTAACCATTTTTTCCATGACTTGTATTAAAACTCTCATTTTAGATTTTCATCTGTCTAATTGGCTACTCCTTCTCCATCTCCCTTTCTCTTTTTAAGTTCTTTGTTTAGTTATTTTTTTTGTTCTCATGGCATATTAGGTAACTATATGATAATAGTTCCAAAACACATATCTCTAGTCCTCTTCCTCTAGAAAGCACACATTCAAATGCCTAACTGTTATTTTAATTTAAGTGTCTCATCATTATCTTACAACTGACTTGTCCTAAGCGAGCATATAGCTTTCCCTCTAATATCACAGTAAGTGGTATCACCATTTGCCATTTGCTGAAGCTAGGCTCCTTATATATTATCTGCTTCATTTTTCTATCTTACCTCTCAAACCCAATTCATCAGCAGATTTATAGTCATATATTCTTCCACCAATTTGCTTCGGATCATCACCTTTGCCTGCTTGAACTATGACTATCTAGACTAGTCTATTTTCATTCTTGTCATCCACCTTCTTCACAGAGCAGTCAGTGTAATCATTCTTCACAGAGCAGTCAGAGTGATTATGTCCGGATTATGTGAGTCCCTATTCATAATTCTTCAATGGGTTCCTTTACACATGAAATAAAATTCAAATTCCTCCACACAGTTGAAGAACTCCCAAATGGCCTTGGTCCTGTTTATCTCATCTTCTGCGTCTCATGACTCCCTGGCAAAAGGCTCTCAATTCTTGTACTACACCACACTCTCACCAGATCCAGGGCCTTCGTACAAGTGTTTACTTCTGCAGAGAGTTCCATGTCATACATCATCACAAGATAAGTTCTCCTCCTTCAGCTCTCATCAGAGAGTAAATATCTCATCAAAGAAACCTTTCCTGAAAACCTAAATAATGTAGGCAATCTTTTCTTTTTTTCTATTTTAGCACTTAGTTCCCATTTCAGTCCTTTTCATATTTGTAGATATTTAGCATGTTTATGTATCTACTTCCCTGTTCCATTATCCCCAATAAAATCTCCCTGGGAGCAAAGGTCTAGATCTGATCCGCCTAGGTCAGCAGTGCAAGTCTGAAAGCTAATACAGTAAATGGCACATAGTAAACATTTAGTTATGTCTAGTGAATGGATAAATAAACCTTATATTTTAGTGCTCTGGTCTACTTGATGCTCTTCACATTCCTAAAGGTATTTTGGTTCTGGTATTTTAGGTTTACTCTTCTCTTTTCTTTTGGACTCTAATAAGAGTCCAAAGTGTAATAACACTTTCAAAGCCCAAAATTACACTGGCCTTAATGTCTTTCCTGAAATGTAATAACATTTCCTATAAAGCCAATTAACCATTCAATTAAAAAAAAAAGCAAAAGCAAATTAAGCAAATAACATTAATATAATTTATTTCTCTGTGAAAAAGGATAGCATTTGGGTGAGAAGGTCCTTTCCTAAGGAACCCTCATAATTCATGGCAGTTGAGTATAGGAACTGTGTCTTATTAAATTTCATATCCTTTTATCCTATACCAGATTAATTTACTGTTTAACACTACCTGATGAGGAATAACCAAAATATTGGCAATCATTTCTATTTTAAAAACTATCTTATAAATAGTAACTACTAGCCAGTTAGTAGGTTATATTGGCTATGAGTGAGAGGCATTCAGTACATTCAAAAGGCTCTTAGAATTTCATATTATAAATTTTCTTCATTAACATCAGGAAAAAACATGAATAATTATACTTCTCAAATTTTCCATATATTCACATTCCTGATATGGTATATCTATCTATATCTATATCCATCTATTTCTATCTATATCTCTCTGTATCTATATATCTCTATCTCTATCTCTATCTCTATCTCTATCTCTATCTCTATCTCTATCTCTATCTCTATCTCTATCTCTCTCTCCATATATATGAGGGAGAAAGCTTAGGCTGAAAGAAAGAAATCCTGCTCCTGCAAGATATCTGGGGATAAAACCATGATAATTGCAAGCAGGTTTGAGTGACTGGACGTGCACTATGTTCATGTGGGTTTTATTTTTTTAAGGAATTTTCATGTAGAAACTAATCCAGAGTATGGATCCATCAATAAGCATCTATCTGCTCAATTGTTTTCTGCCTCTACCCCAAACCACACAACAAAGTCCTTGAATGTGGAAGGGATTCTGATTTGAGGATAAATTACAACACAAAATATATCGTAAAGAAAGTTCACTCTTTTTTTTCTGTTATATAAACGTGCTTTTCTTTTACTGTTTCCTGAAAAAATGGGCTGCTCTTAAGACCTTTCAATATAAAGAGAGAATGGATTTACTTCATGGCACAGTGTGCTGCTTGATTTCAGACATCTAGTGAAGTCACTTTCTTCTGTAAGTGAAAACCCATTTTGCAGTCAGAGCTAAGAAGTTTTTGCAATAGAAATAATTATTTTACTGAGATTTGCATTTGTGATTAGTTGAGAGCGACTTATTTTTAGCTCCCCCTACACAGAAATATTCTAGCCAGCTGTCATGGTAAACTAATATTTCTGAGGGATGTCATGACTCAAAAAAGAATGACCACTTTTTCATGTGCTAATATTAGTCAATGTTTGCATAAAAAGTAGGCCACATTAAAAGAGATTCTCCTCATCTCAGAAAGATTTCATTCCTCCTTCAGCCTAGGCTAATAACGACAACCCTTTATTCTACAAGGAAAAATAAATTCATGGCTCAACAATTTTGTCTGAATAAATCTTGATAAAGTCTTCACTAACTTGAATTTGCAAATCTACTATTTGATTTGATTGTTTGCTGGCTTATCTTATTCTGTTTACTCATTAGGGCTTTTTCTTCATTGCATGTGATGATTACTAATTATATATAACCTGTTGACTTCTTGTCTTGAATTCTGTATTAGTGTTAGTTTTCTTGCAATCTGGGGCATCATTAATGTGTTGATAAATCTTCTTTTACCCTTTATGGTGACTTTTGTGAGTCTTGTTTATAAGCATCAATAGAAAATATGAATAATTATGCATCTCATATTTTCTATGAGTGTATTTAAAAGCACATTCTAGGGTTATCAGATAACCTAGGCTGAAAGAAATGTTTTTAAAATATTGATTTTGGTTTTGTAGGAATTGGGTAAGGTTATTTTACTACCTCTGCTTCTTCTACAAATACGTTCTAAATATTAACAATTATATATTTGCCTGCCTAGTTTATATGAGTGTTTGAAAATATAAATTCGAAATTAATTTATAAGATATACAAGAAAAGTATAGTTTACACAGTCATTCCCAAAATATTTTAACATTCAACCCTCTTTTGAAGAACATCAGATGGAATTAATATCCATCTTTGGAAATTGTCAGGGGCGCCTCCACATACCTTTACATTAAAGTGTTAAAGAAGCCTAAACGTTCAGTAGGAAAAGGGAACCCTCACAATCTGAGTGAGTCCAGAAGGCAAGTAGCTTCTTTGAGTCTCCATGAACATTTTAAAGCTGCTTTTTATAGATTTGAATATTTCTGGTGCTACGACATCCTCCTATTTGCTTAAGCCTTCAACACTCTTTGTATATTTGTTTTTAAGAATTTATTGGTATTGCTGCTTATAATTGTAACTAGTTTTGTGTGTCCTTACAATCTTCCTTAACTCTTTCCTTTGTTTTGGCCAAGGCTGATAATATATCAGATCTATCATTTTACTAAACAATCTGTCTTTGATCTGCAATTTCCAGAATTACTTTGTTAATGTAGTGCAAGAGAGAGATGGCGGGCTTAAAAGAGAAGAGGTCATGCTAGGCTACATTTTGGACAGGGAAGGCAGGGAAGGCAGGGAATGGAGCTTCACAACAGCTCGGCAATGAAGGACAAAGAGCAGGGGGAGGCGGCCGGTAAACCCACATCACTAGCCTGCTGATCACAGAGACGCAGATTGGAGATAGAATGAACCAGGATGCAACCAAGTAATGTGAGAACTCATGGTTTGTTCTGCCAAAATCTGGGGCTGGAAGTAGAAGAACTATTAGCACCCCTAAGCCTGAAAAGATGAAGGGAATGACCAAAAAAACAAAAATGGAAGGGGAGAATCTCATCAAACTTCCTGCCTTGCAGACGAGGAGTAAAAAAATAAACAAACAAAAAAACCACTTTTCATCTCATCATTTCATTCTTCTCCTTCCCTTCTCTCTTACCTGGCTACCTATGGGCTGTACACAATCAAAAGTTATTGAGGGCACAAATGCTCTGTTAATCTAGTACCTGTAGGTCAGTCTCCAGGTCAGAGGGCAAGAGGAGAAGGAGGGACATCTGAGGAACAGATGGCAGATATCTGGTATAGACTCCTTCTGCATAGTTGTAACTATTGCAAGATTTCCTGATGGTGTTTCTGAAACAACAAAGTTTCTTATCGGCAAGTTTGAGCATTGCACTAAAGATTATTAGAAAAACTTAATTTATGTTGATTGACCATGGCAACACTGGTTAAAGAAAAATTTCTCACAAAAATACCATTGGATTATGTATGTAACACATAAATATGAGAATATATTAATGCATATTATAACATAATTGGTGGAATTCTAATAGATATTAGAATGACTGGTAAATATTTGGATGAAATTGAATAGCCAATAGAAGATCACAAGTAAAATAAATCCTAATAATAGTTGTCCTCTCAAGAAGAATTAAATATTCTTAAAACAGCAAAATATAATGGCTAGGAACATAGATTTGACAGACAGAGCAGGGTATGAAAAGTAACTCTGACAATTCTAGCTAGATAATTCTGGAAACCCAATATGTGATTTCAAAAATGCACAATAATACCTACCTCAGATGTATTATGGTGAAGTTTAAATAAGCCAATTTATTTAAAATATTTAAAATAGAGCAATGGACATAGAAATCCCTCAATAAACATTGGTTATAATACTACTTCCATTAAAGTTATTATTATTAATCTAATTAGATTTTTTGTTATAAATATATCTTACTGTTGACTTTTCTAAGATGTTCATGAATTTCTGTATTTGAACAGGGTGGATATAATGTAAAGGAGCCCTGAGTTTATCTTCCAGGTTATTTTATTTAGTAGGTAACTTATGTGAAGACAGTATTTTGTGCCTTTTTAAAGCTGGTATTGGCTGGCCAGTACCTAGGGAAAGCTGATCTTTATTATCTGCTTTATTGCATGCGAGGGAAACATTGCTACTAAACCTTTATATTGCTGCCAGTATATTGGCACTGTAGTCAGAGTAGGAGAGAGAGAACTTAATCGCAGTTCATCTACTTAAATCGTATTTGCAGTGTAGAACTCCTTGCTAAGAGAACCAAAGACAAACATGTTTGACATTTGAGAACCAATATCAAAACATAAAGTATAAAAATCTTGTAGATTTGGGATAGAAAACTATCTGGAATTGAAACAGTGGCAATCAGAATACCTTACTATATATATTATTTCAATATGATACAGATATTTTGATTAAGATTAGTTTCCTGGCTACAATACAAATACAAAATACTAACCTAAAAAACGAAACTAATCCTGAGAGTCAAATTTTATTGTAATTAGCAATAAAGATTAAGTTAAATAGTTAAAGACACTTACATGATTCATAAAACCAAAGTAACTCAGTTGGCATCTTTCTTAAATAACAATCTAGAGAAAATAAACAATTTGTCCATTCAACCATTCTCTGGAATAGTTCAGCTTCGTTGGTATATGAGTTATGGGGTTGCATGTACAAATATTTCATTGAAGCAGATTTTCAGGAAAATTGCAAAGAGAGAAAATGGCTGCATTATTTGCAGTGTTTGAAAGCTAGGAGGCAATTGGGTAAGAAGCAAAGAGTAAAAAAAGGGATGTTCTTTGTGCCAATTTTTTTTCCTGGAGAACCAAATAAAAGAGGCATTTTTCCTCAATGGTTAGAGTGATGTTAAATGCTCAGTGATATATCTCTTTTGGACTAATGTTTATGATGTCAATATGTTTGAGAATGTGAAAAGCTCTCAGTCACAGTTACTGGTTGCTTATTGTGTTTAGAATACAGTTCTCAGTACTGAAGGGAATTTTGAGAAAATTATAGTTCTGTTTCTTTCAGACTTTGCAGTTGAGTGGGAAAGGCAGCGTTATAAAAATACATACAATTGGGCAAACCCACTAAAACTAGAAAGTAAGAAATTATCTGAGTTTAAATATGGTTCATTTGAGATTCCAATAAAAAGAGAAAATCCATTAATGATATGCATATATGTAGAGAAAATTCTCAACGAGTGAACCAAACAAGTAAGGCATTCCCAGAAGAGACAAGAAAAAAGGCTGTTCAGTTATTGATAGGCTGAAACTGCAGCCTCATTCTCTGCAGTTTTGGTAGTGTGGGATGACACTGATGGCGAGAAAATATGAATTCTTATATTGTGAAACTGAAAATTAGAAGTAATTCCTCTAAGCTCTAATACTTTCGTGGATGTAGGAAAACAGAATGAAGGTGAGAATTACTGGGGTAATTACAGTGAAAAAACTACCTTGGAATGTTTCAAACACTCTTTGTTCTTTTTGTAACACTTTATTATATTCATGGATTTTAATAATATTTTATAGTAGGGAGATTTAGAATTTAACACGGCTTGGAGCTATTAAAAGATATGCCAGATTCCTAGATCTACACAACATAATATTACATAAAAAATCTTAAATAGAGGAGGAGAAAAGAAGAGTAGTTCCAGAAATACGTAAGTCATGTAAAATCTCAAGTGATAGAGAAAGGATACCATTTCTCTTTAGTGTCAGTGGTTTTGCTTTGAGGAAATAAATTTGCTACTGGAGAATAATTTTAGTAAATCCATGATGCAGGGAAGCACTGGATTCATTTTCTATTTAAAAAATTGTCTGGAAGTGAAATATAAGAGTAGAACTGGATCTAAGTATTTGTCCATTGTATTTAAGAAACCCTTCAGAGAAGAGAACTTCTGTTTGTTTTTTCTCTTTCGAGACAAAATAAGGAGAGTTTTTTTCACCTTGGGAAATAGACTCTTTACTCAGGTAAGGAAAGAAGGCATGCCTGTTTAGCCTAGGTGATAAATGCCTCAAGCCACAATAAAAGATGGTATTTAATACTGATGACCTTTACTCTGTCTAAATGAGAAAGCCTTTAGATTGATTAGGGACTGATTGAAACATTATAAACTAATCATTAAAAATGATTAGAATGTGTAAATCCGTCAAATAATGGCTTTCTTTTTCTCTGAAAGAGATCTTGGCTTAAATCATATTTCAGAGCAGATTTTTTATTCTTTTCACTCTGTGTTTTCTCAGATGATTTTGCATCTTAAAACTATAGGGTACAGTGTTCTCTAATTAGGAGCTCTTCTCTCAGAGAAGTTCTGAAACAAAAGATTTTTGTGCAGATTTTTGTTGGACCATGACTGATAGAGTTGGATTAGATCCTGTTATCTTATATATGTTATCTTAATTTTCATTCACTTTCTGTTGATATTGTATGTATGACACATGTGTTACCTGCCATGAAGAGTTGCTAATAAGGGTAAATACTCCAAAATAAATGCTTAAAAAATAAAAAGAAATGATGAGGTATTTCTTGGGTTATAAAAAGCATCTAAAATTTGGTACTGAGTGGGATGAACTATTTTTCTTATAACCAGCAAATCAAAATGATAAATGGAATAACAGCGTCAGTATTAAGCTATTTTTAAAATGGTAAAAAATAAGTTACTTAGCAAGTCCTGAAAAAAAAATTGTTAAAGGGACCTAGGATAGGACCAGAATGGAAAGGTTAAGGACAGAAATCAGGTTGAAGGAAAAATCAAGCCTCTCTTTCTTTGTTACCCTGTGGTTGTTTTTGGAAAAGGACACAGGGAGAGAGTGCTAACGGTATTGAATCTTGATGTATATCTTTTCAAATCCACAGGGTAACACAATGATTTTATGTTTTTTCCTTTAAGCAAGATTGCATGGTACATTTTGTTTCATCTGTTAACTGGATAGGAAAAATTGAAATAAAATATGTTGTATTGAGTTTTCACTTAGAGTCATCAGAAGCCCAAGGATTTCGATTAGTTGAATTTTCATTTTTTTATACCAGCATTTCTGAAGTTTTATTCATTAGAGGCCTTACCCTGTGACTCTTCTAGCATTGTCCTGCAAGGAGGCAATAATGCTGTTTTAAATTATCTCCTTCCCTATTATAATAACACTTTAGTAAAATATATCAAAAGAATAAATTATTTCCTTTCTGTCCCACTTGTATAAGTGAGATGAAAAGAGATGTAAGGAAGAAATTAGCAGTTGCTATGTTTGGATAAAGACTTTGAAACATAATTAGAGAATAAAAAATATTATCAGCCAAAAATATTCCAAAGTTGGCAACAATATCCTTTCTTGAAGCAAAAAGTAGATACTGCAGCCATTGTTGTGATGCTTGCCAAAGAGAATCTATTAGTCATGTTGAGGAAGAACTGCAGAGAAATTCTCCAAGGCAATACAGGGCAGTTTGAATTTTGCTTCAGGGATGGTCTCTTTAGGAAGATTTACCTGAACATACTATGAAAGAAGCTGAAGGAACATAATATTTTTTTCTCTGAAAAGGTCATAATTTAAAGTAAGATATGAAATACAAACTAGCTAGATGTCATTCTGACCTTGTTAGACAGATTAGACAGTATATGTGAATGGATACAAACTACAATTTTTATGTATATTATTAATGCAGCTGGTTCCACAAATTTATACTTAATAAAATTATTGCAATGTGGCAGATGTTGAAATAAATGTAACTGAGTCTTTTTTGGGGAAGATGGTAGCAGTGATACTTCATAGTTATAGGTTCTGAAGAAGAGATGAAATTTTGCATGGGCTTGCTTTTTTATTACCTAAAAGCATTGATTATAGATTTAAATTTATATGTATTCATGTATTAACTAAAACAAACATTTCTATTTTGTGGTAACAACCGACACAACAAACTTAAGATGCCGGCAGTACCAGGTGTAACTGCTACAAGAATAAACTCCATTAATCAAATAAAAGCTATGGTATTATTTCACTGTGGACTTTTAAAAGTGACTCGAATAAAAAATAATTAGGATTTCATATATTTGGGGTTGAATAAGTTTGTGAGTTGTGGATAAGTGGAAAGGTGCTTGAAAAGAAAGGGAGTCCTGGAGAATTTAGAAATAAAGAGAGGATTATGCAAATAGTTAATCTTTTGAATAGAAGGAAACACAGGTAAAATGGATTCTTACGAATAGGAATTGGATTTGAAATGTCCTCCATTTCTCACTGAGTGCGGGCTTCTACTAAATAACATAGTTAGCAGGAAACCATCTACCATTCTCTGTACTTGTAAGAAAAGTATAAAGAACAAAATGATTGATAGATTCATTAACACTCCCCGAGTTAGTCAAGGAGAGTTAATGTACATCCAGGAGACTCTGACCTGGAAATAGGTTTTTGTACACTTCAGGAGCAATTTATCTGAAATGGCCCTTTGCCTGGTTCAGAGAAAAAGATCTGGGCTTGGTTCATCTCTAGTGTGCCTATATGGTAGATCTGTAGTGATAAAAGATCATGGGAAAATTGTTAAGGTTCAGCTGTTTTATGTACCTGAATCAGAATATTGTTTTATTTTCTTAATGACGAAAGATGCAAAGAGTATATAGTGAGGAATAAAATGAAATATTGCAGTATATGCTAATATGGGATCTATAGGACAGGGATTTTAAGTAAGTTGGCTAGCATACAGAAATCTTTCAAACAGTAGAAGATGACCTCCATATCCTCAGAATAGTTTGAAGGTGCCAATGTGCAGCCTTTCCAGTGAATTTCACAGCCATGTTATGTGCATAAAGCATTTGAAAGGATTGGGTTCTGGTCTAACTCTGACTGTACTCTTAACTGATCATGTGATTTGGCTTCCCTGAATTTTTCCACATTAATATGATTCTCTGTTTACTGGAAGTGGCTTCTGCAAGCACAAAACAAATCTATGTTAACTTTCAAAACTGTAAAAATTTCACATGATGATGATTAATGTTCTTAAGATGTTATCAATATTATTTCATTACCATATTAACTAGCTCTCATTCACAAGCGAGGGAGTGCCAGTAAGCATTTACAGAAAAAAAGTAACATATTATCTTTGTGTAACTGTGTATGTGAAGTTCTGATATTTTTAAGTTTAAATATCAGTGATAATATCTGGAAGTGTTGGTAGATTAAAGATGAGTGAAAAAGTAAAAGAAATATGTTTTTAATGTTCCTCAAATGCATATGTTTATATTTATATCTGTATATGTAGCTTTAGTTAATTAATGTTTTTAATAAGCTTTTCAAAGTTTTGAAATAATTTTAGAATAATAGAAAAATTGCAAAGATAATGCAGAGAATTCCCATAAACTCCTTACCCATTTCTCTTAAAGTTGATATCTAACATCACGATGTATATTTGTCAAAATCAAGAAGTGCACGTTGGTACATAACTATTAACTAAGCTTCAGACTTTATTAGGATTTCATCAGTTTTTTCACTAATGCACTGTTTTTTGTTCCAGAAGCCAATCCAGGATATACATGTTGCATTGAGTTAATTCATTTTAACTGTGTAACGTATTTTGTTGAGTGATTACAGCAATTTATGTGTTCATCCCCTTCTAAATGACCATCATTTACCATTTTTCACTATGGCAAATAAAAATATTTTGTAAAATAAGCTGTACTTAGGAACATTCATGAAACAACCTTAAACTTTCTCCCATTGTCCCATCTGTCTGCCCTATGGAGGACATCAAAGACTCATTGTATAGCATTTTGCACTGCTCTTATTCTCAAAGCCAGTTTCCTTTAATAACTAAAACATATAATCCAATATAGTCATAAAGACCTTGAACATTATTCAACCTTATTCAAACTACACCTGCTCCTTCTGGGGGCAGCTTGAACTTGGAAGCCTGCCGTGGAAAGGGAAGCATGGTAGGAAATATGTCATTAGACGCAGTTTTGAACACTTAGAGATTAGGCAGGGGAAGGAGTTCAGGATTAAGATATGTTAAGAAAAATTTCACAAGGCGGGCAACATGTCATGGTAAGGTGTAAGGGCACTGCTTAACAGATCCATCTGAGGCTGTTTACCAGATCTGTTTAACAGATGCATCTGAGGCTCATCTAGGGGAATATACTTTGACTCACTGTTTATTATTGTAAACAAAACCCTATATTGTGAATTTACATGTCAACTTTTATATTTTTGGTTGCAGAGATATGGAAATAATTACTCTCTTCTAGAGAATATAACCCCAGAGGTTACTATTTATTGTTCTGCAGAAGTTGAATCAATTTTGTAAGTAGCCAGGCAATATTTTTTTTAACATTTCTTTATTAAATTTTCTACACATCTCCAGTGTTCAAATGCCTTTTGAATATCTATACCATCTTGTTGGTCTTCTCATTAATGAATTTCTCATTGATATGAGTTCATTTTGTATTTATTAGAGTCATATGTAACTTTTGAAAATTCTACTTTGACAGGCAAAAGACCCCTGCTTTACTTCATGGGTGGCATCTAATTTGGCCTTTGTTTCCTCAGTCAATACAGATGCATAATTCATAGTTGCTCTTCTAAATTGTGCTTTTTTTGGATTAATCTCTTGACAATTCCTGACTAAAACCCCTTGGCAAATGATGTTTGGCTTCTGGAAAGTTGCTCTATATGCCTTTCTTCACTTCTGGCTTCTAGAAAACCTGCTCAGTTCTTGGAATCCTACTGCCCCTGCAGATGCAAGTGAGCCCACCATGTATTCTTTCTCCATCCCGAATAAAATGCAGTTTGCTCTGATTGTAGTCTCCCACTGTCCCTCTGCAGCCAGGAAGACTGCTCCAGCCACAGCCCTTCTTCTTTACCCTCCTGAAAGTGAGAACCAGACATCTGGCTAGAGGATTCTCAAATCTCTTGAAGGACTTGTTCAGCTCTTTATCTGGTCTGACTGAAACCTCCTCAATTAGCTTTAGATGAAGAGGAAGCAACCCTTCTATTCACTCCTTTTCTTCTCCTATGGACATCAGTATCTTTCTCTGAAGAAATCTCTGTCTCTTAAACTCCCACACTTTTAGAGGACAAGTCTCATCACCTTTTTTCTTCCATATTTCCTTGGCTATTCTTGGCATTTGTACATATACATTTTGACCCTTTGCTTATAATTTCAAATAAGCTAGTTAAGTATGCTGTGATGTTCTGAATGGAAACTTATAAATTCATGGATTAATTTTTGCATAATTGAAATCTTAATTTGGACTAGTGCCATCCATGAACATGGTATGTTCCAAACTCCAATTATATAGATCTTCATTTTGTGCTTCAATATACTTTTTTTACTTTTTTCACAAAGGTCTTGCACATCATTTAGTAACTTGATTCCTGTGTACTTCAGAGTTTTAGCTTTGTTTGGGATCTTTAAAAATTAATTTCTTATTTAATTATGATTATAAATTCTCCTGACTTTTGAATATCCATTTTATGCTTAACAGACAGATTGTTCACTATTTTAGTTCTAATGATTTCTAGATTCTCCAGGATTTTTCTGTGTAGATATCATGTTTATAAGTAATGACAGTTTGTTTTTTTTTCTTCTTTTATAATTCTAAACCACATACTATATTTCCTAAACTTATTGCAAAGGCTATATTCTGCTACTCTTCTCTCACACTATCCCTTGGCTGACACATACATGGAATGGAAATGATGGTAAATATCATTTCCTTGGCTTTTTTGAACATTTTAAACCTAATTTGCTAAGACTTTTCTTTTTGAACATGAGTGTTATCCTTATTTTTCTGAATTGATATTATGTGCTGTTTCTCTTAAATATGTCAATTTAATATATTGAATTAATCACAATTTTTATATGAAAGCAACTTGTATTTTTGCAATAGAGTTTTATTTATTATGATATGAATAAATAACTTGACAAGTAATCCCAAATGAGATAAAAACATAATGTGTACAGAGAAATAAGTTCAGTAGAATGCCTGAAAATGCTTTCGGAATTTTTATAGTCCATGTAAATTCTCTTACAACCCTTAATCCTCCTTTCATTTTGAATTAAAATGTGTCTTTTAAACATTAAACTTCAAATGGAAAAATAATCCATTTAACATTTAGACTACTTTTATTCAAACTTTTGGTATTACCACAGGTTGAGTATGCAATACTTGAGGTTGACCTTAATATTGATTTTGTATGAGCAGTTTAGGTCCTGTTCCTTAAAATTTCTAAGGAGATGTCACAGCCGCACGATGCAAACTTCTTGATGTAGTTGGGTTTTTGCCCTGATGTCTGGTCTATGAGGCTTCCAGGTACAAGAGCAGGGGCCCAGCTGACAGCATTGCAGCCAATCTGTAAAGAGAGACATATGACTTTGCCCTCTGGTCCTGCAATACAACACTGCTTATGCAGACCCAAGGCTTCCTTCCTGTCACTTCCTCTTCAATTCTCAGGACTGGATTATGTAGGACAAGAGATTTGATGAACCAAAGATTAGACACACATTTATTCCTCAAAATTCCTAATTTTGTGTATGTGTGTGTTACAGCAGTATGTGTTTAAAGCAGGGATCAAGAACTCTGAGGAATTTAAGAAAAAGAACATTTTTTCAAACACATGAAAGAAGGGCACACTGGGGCCTACCTTTTAAAAATCTTTCCTCCTGTAAGTAAAACAGATTCAGACAACCACATACACAAAATAAGACTTAATGAATACTCAAAGGCAGTCTTGTAACCACTACCAGATCAAGAACTCTGCTCCCTCTCCCAGCCTCCAGGCCCTGTTGTGTGTCCCCTCCTAACCACAGGCCCTCTGTCCCCCTGGAAACCATGATCCTGCCTTCTGATCTTTTCCTTGTGTGTGTTTTAAGTTTTATCACCCAAATATGCATCCCTAGCCAGTATGG
>JAQZBX010004553.1:0-59690 GCA_029593785.1 Cabassous unicinctus | reverse complement strand
TTTTTAAGACATAATCATGTATGCTGTGCTGATTAATGAAAAAAGATCTGGCTCAGAGTAAACATGCATGTCTCAGGCTCTGCTTTTACCACTGTTATGAAATTGCTTTTTCTTTCTGTGTTTTTATTTGTCTTCCACTGTCATTGTTTTTCTTTTTTTAGATCACCCAATTTTCCCATTGTAATTTAGTTCATTTTTTCCAAATAAATAAATAAATAAAATTATCATATGTATGCCATTTTCTTTCATAATTTCACATATATCTGTTGTTTTAAATATTGAATTATAATAAGCTGGAGATATTGTGAGGAATGGAGTGAAATGCTCCTCTCTTCTTAACATCTTAAATGAGTTTTAAGATAAATGTAGAGAGGGTCATTAATTCTGTAAGGGAATATGTAGGAGGTATTAGAAGAGTAGAAAACATGCAGAGAAAAGTACAAATTCCTAAATTACAGATAAGACAGTGAGAAAATAAAACTTATGTAAAAAATGAGCTACAAATTTAAGTGGAAAACATCAAGTTTCAAACCAGGTTCTCTGAGATGCAAATGTTCAGAAACTTTGATGAGAGCTGTGAGCACAGCTATCAATGGTCAGTGTCTGAAGCCACACTACCTAGAATCACCCCCACTCCACCTTACCACCCAACTGTATTGTGACATTTAACAATAACCTTGATAGCTTTAAGCTTTATTTTAGTTGTCTAAATACAGAAGTTATAAAACAATCTACCTCTTGGTGTTGCTATGATTTAAATAATTTAATATGTACGAAACATACAGTTCCTGCAATAAGTGCTTACTACTAGGTTTCCAATGTTTGGAAAATTTTCATTAAAATTGTCCATTTACCCATAATAAAGCTGCATAATTTTATTAAAACATTAATTTCCTTTTCTGGGTGTCTGAAATCATATCACTACAGTGGATATTACTGGCTGTGCCATGGAGAACAGAGACTAGGATGAACAATTTTAAATATCTTTAAAAAAATAAAAAAGAGACAAATGAATAAAATGTGAAGAATGGCAGCAAAACACGGAGTTATGTGACAGGAATTAAATACATCCTTGATTATGAAAAGTTTGGGAACCAGAGATCTGAAAAGCAGAAGAATGCAGTCATTTGGATAAGAAAAATGAAATGAAAGTTTTCATGGAAATACTTTGCCACATCAAGCAAATTAGGTCATTATGAAACCTCTAGTGTACCCAGTCTATAAAGTCATGGTAGAAAGGCTTAGGAAAGTAAGTTGCCCTGTTGGTTAAAGGCCATATAATCCAGGTTATGAAATTTTGAAATTATTCTATAGGCAAAATAGAAAAATTAGAGGAATAGAAAAATGAGAGCAGCTTCTTCTAAGTTTTATTCAGGACCTAATACCTAAGAACAAAACACATTCAGATATATTTTACAGTATTTTGCCAGCATTATTTTTAAGGCATTTTGTCCAAAAGACTTTGAGATTAACTGTAATGATGTGACTACCTCCTTCAGGATATCAGAGCCCCATTACAAACATCTGATTTTCTGTTCCCTGCATTTAGAAGCTCAGTGGATAATTTGTGGCTTCAACAAAATACATAGTTTTTGTGTAACATTTATCTAATCTAAGCATCTTTAAACAATAATAAATACACTGAAACCTTGGGGGAAAAAAAAGACTGTCACTGTGGTCATTCCAAATATTACTCATCAGTGTCTTCAGACTTGGCACTTCCTTTCTTAAAAAAGAATCAAAAGATCTTTTAGATCTCCATGAGACAACATCAAATTAGGGAACACAAAGATTTGGATTTTAGTACTTTCTTTGTCAATCATGTATCTTGATTTGATCAAGTTAGTTTAGATATAATTCCAAGTATAGATATTTGCAAAAGAGAGGGATCAAGAAGAAAACCTCTCAACTTTATCATTTTTATATTCCTAAAACAGAGAATATAATAATCTTCTCACAGAGTGTTTAGTACTCATCAACTTTTAAATAAACTGTGTCCATTTAGTGGGAAAAAAATGGTAATTTGGATAAGATACCTTTGTGAATTTTCATTGTGTGAAACATTAACTCATAAGTACCAGAAACTCAGATGGAGATTTCATAAATGCCAATATCACAAATGGCCACTCTTGGAATTTTCAAGTGGATCCTGACTGGTCTTTATTGAGTTACCTAAATTTAGTGATTTTTTTCTGCCCTTCATTTTTTCCTTCCTTGACTTTTTATCCCACTTGCCATCCTTAGAAAAGAAATGTTGACATTTGAAAAATATGATGAGTCATAAATTAAAATATGGGTACTAATTATGGCTTTAAAGCTAATAATTTGAGATACTGAACATTCAAGTCCTCTAACACTGCACCATAATCTATTGTCCACTATTCCTCCTGGTGCTTCTGCTAAAGCTTGCTTAAGTTAAGCATGACATTTGATGTATCTCATAAATATACCATGACAGCCCCATTTTCTTATATATTTTTTCACAACAGCTTAATGCTTTTTCCTCTGCTATAACTTGAAATCTCCAATTTTACCTGTGGAGAGAATACCAAGTTAAAATATGATCTCCTCATAAAAGCCTTACTAGACTTCCTCATTCAGATAACTTGTTTACTACCAGCCTTCTAGTCTCTCTCTCACTTTAGTTTAATTAAATGATGTAATCTCTAATTATATCCTTGTCTTATTTTTGACTTAACATCTTTTTGTTCATTTGATCATGTAATATCTCTTCAGGTAAATAAGACAAGTAAGCATTGTTCTCCTTTGTGCAATTCATGGTAGGGTGTGAGGCAGAGTTTGACTGAGAGCTATCAGTGTGGTCCAGGATCAGAACCGAAGCCTTCATATGTTCCCTGGCAGTCTCCCTGTAACATCCCTCCTCCATTGCCATGCTACGCATCAGACTCCAACCATCCAGGTAGAGCCAAGACAATGCCAAGAATAATAAACAGGTAAAGGGGGAAGTCACTAACATGATCAGTATTTGTGCTGACTATGAAATGGATGCCATCTACTGGATGGGTCAAAAAAGACATAAGCATGTTTTATGTATATTTGAAAAATAACAAATATTTTTTATTTTTATAAAAATATAGTTGGGGGGAAAATATTTGGTGGGAAGGGTTAGACAATGAGGGAAGGAGTAAGAGCCAGAGGGAAAAAGGGTTATAGAGGACAAGAATCAGAGAGGAAGAAGAATCAGGAGACATGATAAGGGAAAATGCAGAGTGCAAAGGAAAGCAAAGAACCATCTTATGGATAAAGATTACTTTAACAGTATTTTATCCCATGATTTAATTTAAAAATTTGCTCCTCTTTCCTCTACTACACATATTATTCCTCAACACAACAAGAGAAAGAAGTCATAGCTTTTGACAAGTAGTTATGATAGTGGGTCCTGGACACCAAACATTAGTATCCAAGTATGCATCCCTATCTTTTTCCTTCCCTTAACCTTTGCAAAAAAGAATCTGCAGGTTGAGAGTGCTATACCTTAGCCCCATTCACTGTGCTCCCATTTTAATCATAATTGGTGAAAAACAGGTCTGTACAAAGCAGAGGTCAGTGAAATTTGTGGCTCTCTGAAACATCAAAATGTTCATATTACTGTTGGAAATATGTTCCAGGAACTTCAGGTTTCTCAGGAGACAGAACTGGATGATAGTAAGTGCCTTAAAGCTTACCTTTTTATTGTAAACAAAGAGATGATATCCAATAGAGAGGTTGAGGAGTGAGTTGCTACAACAGTGTGTCCTAGGAACACAAGTTCAGGGCACAACAGAAACTTCCAGCAAATGATCCCTGTATTGCACAGAATAAAGAGTCCAGAAAGGGCCAATAATCTCCTTGAAAATTACATAAGACAAAGAGTCCAAAACAGCAGGGGTAGAAGTCCCATCACAGCCAGTCTCCCTGGGTAGTCAAAAATTGTTCCGAGTTGGGGTTGATAGATGGCAGCTCTGCATGCCCCACATCATTTTGGAGAAGAGAAACCATTCTATTCTGTTTGAGTGTTTTTACTCACCTCAGGTGGAGGAGGCCCCGCCACTGAGAATTCCTGTAATGAGAAGTATTTAGGGCTACTTGTTTCTGGTTTCTGGGTTTAAGGTTTGGCCACGCCTTTTCATTAGAATTAGTTTGTGGAAAGGCACACAATGGAACACCAGTTGGTGAAATGACACACAATAGAAAAATAGGTGAGTGTAACTGAAGGCCAGAGGATGACCATTTGGTGGATTTGTGACTTTCCCAGTAAAGAAGTTGGTAGTAGGTGAAGTCTGGGTGATGGCCACTTAGCAAATACTTCTCTAATGGAAGTCATAGTTATTCTTTTTTTAATTCAAGTTTGTTTTAAAGATTAATCATGTGCCCTGCATTTGCAATATGCAAATTGTGGATCAGATAGCTCCACTCTTGCTTGCTCTTTCAGGATCTATAGGGAGGGAAAACCCCCATAGAAAGTCACCTCTTAGTAAGGCTGGAGTTAGATGCTGTAAAAGTGTCTGTGATACTGGCAGGAGGAAAATAAAGTTCCTACCTCTGCTTCCTTTCTAGAAATAAAAAAGAAAATATCCCTGATCATCTTTAGTAGAAACCTGTCTAAATTCAGCTCTTTTGCCCCAAAGCATTTCCTGGATGAGCAGATAAATTAAAGATCTATTTTTTCCCCATCAGATATTTATAGGGATTTCATAATAGTTCACAAATGATAAGAATTGCCTTTCAGCCTCCAGAGGTTCAAGATTTACTACCTTCCCCTCCCAAACCAGATGGGATTCACCCAGGGCAACTAATAAGGAGATGATGATGGACAACGATGATCCCAAGGAACTGAGAGAGTCTACAACTTCAAGCAGAAGAGTTCTATCCATCTAAATGAGTTTCTAAGTACAGTTAGTCCAGGAGCACATTGAACCATGGGTCAATTAATCTCAGACAAGTCTATCAAAAGGCAGATTTCATCTTCATTCCTTTCCTCCTCTCCTGTCCGTCCTTAAGGTCATCTTCCATTTCCTTGAGTAAGTGCTCATGTCACCACATTTCTGCCCCTACTGCACGCATATACACTGATCCAAGGAAAGGTATACACTCAAGCTCATATCAAGGTGTAGCCAACTAAAAGTTACCAAAGTTTTTGTAAGGTAAAACTCTAAATCCTGTTAAGTAGATGTGATGTAATTGAATGCTGGTTCTATCACTTATGTTTCTGGGACTTTAGCAAGTTTATTATTTTCCCCTAGTTTCCTATTCTTGTTAACTGTTAATTAGAATAATTATTACTAGTCCTAATGATATTAATGATGTTGATAAAATATGCTAAAATGTAAATAATTGTCATAAAAGCTGTTCATTAAAATTTCTGTAATTTCTAAAACATTTTGCAGTTGGCTTTTCAGTAAAGAAAAGAAAGAAGAGGATACATAGAAAAAAATCACATATATTTATTTGTAAATCAACTTCTTTAGGTATAATTTAATTTAATTTAATTATTTAAACAACAAAATGCACAATTTTCAAGCATACATTTAAGTGAGATTTTTTTTTTTAAGATTTATTTATTTATTTATTTATCCCCCCCTTGCTGCTTGTGTTTTACTGTGTCCATTCGCTGTGTGTTTCTTCCGTGTCTGCTTATCTCCCCCTTGCTGTGAGGTCCTGTTGCATCAGCCCACCGCACCGCGCGCGCCGGCCTGCTCTCACAAGGAGGCCCCGGGAAACGAACCCGGGGCCTCCTGCATGGCAAACGGGAGCTCTATCCATTGAGCCACACCCGCTTCCCTTTAAGTGAGTTTTGGCCAATGTATACACCCATGTAATGACCACCAAAATCAAGAGTTAGGAGATTTTCATTACACCAAAAAAAGAGTCTTCCTGCCCCTTTACAGTCAGTCACTATTTTACAACTTTTACCATGACTTCTTCTATTCACATGTAAAGAATTAGATTTTCTCTTTTTGCATAGTGAGGGGAAAAAACAACTCTGGAAAATTATTTTCCTACCAGAGTGACATTAATATTTTGCAACACCTTGTGTGCCTATAGTGCCAAAAGAAGTCGAGGATAGAAATGCCTGAGATTAAATAGCACCCTAGTAATTGTGGCCAGCTCCAAACAAAAATAAGAAATTTCTCAAAGACCATCTTGTATCAGTACATGCTTTAACCCTAATTACACATAAGAATCAGAACAGACTGACACAACTTCTGGATCACTTGGAATGCACTTGGCAAAATCACTTAACTGTGCAGTGATCCAATATATATTATTCTATTGTTGACTCTTCTGCAGGGATGGAGTAATAGGGGATACAAAATGTTATTGAGTGAGAGTTGCAATTCTAAAAACTAGCCAGAAAAATCATATAGAGAAGGCACCATTAAATAATAAACCAGGTTAAGTGAGGTTTTAAGACAGACCCATAACTGAAGGAAGAATAATAAAGACATAGGGAACAACTTGTGTAAAGTTTCTTAGGCAGGAGCATGCTGAGAGTCATGTAAAAATTTGGTAAGATCAATGGTTTGTTTATCACAGTGGGGTTCAAGGAATTCTTAGAGTTGGGCTATGGTACATGTAAATGGGAAATAATAGGGGTGGGGTTGGAAATTAGTGGGTATGAAATTCAGATTATAGAAAGGTATTGAAAAGATTTATGGTATAACTATGGGAGTGAGCATCTAAAATGATTAAGGATTACTGAAAAACTATTGGGCAATCAGTCAATTAATAAACCAGTATATTGGAAAGATCATCTTTGTGAATGTTAAAATATCAAGAATTATGGCAGAAACATGGTGGAGTTACAGTAATCAGGAGCTAAAGCCTTTAAGGAATGAAGTGGAATGACCTGGTAAACCAGGGATGACTAAGAAAGAAGGGCTGCAAGTGGCATAATCTGACTGAGATTAAGTAGTAATGATAAACAATGATAACTAAAATCTCTTTTTCAGGTCCATCAGCAGGAGAATTGTGAGAGAAAACAACACCCACTTAAGTGGAAGCAGCATCCAGAGTGGAGGACCAGGAAAGCAAGCAGATAAATGCAATAATCACACAAGAAACTAAGAACGTAGGTGATTCTGCTTATTACTGCCCCATGATCTAGAAGTACAAATGACAGAGAATGTGTAGGGATGAACATTAAGATCAAAAGGGGGCTTTACAGAGCAGTAGGGGAATAAAAGTACAAATTTAAACAATCTCATAATAAAAGAGCAGTCCCTAATTTGAGAAACATCCATTCAAACTCTTCAAATCCTTGGAACTCACAAAGTCCTGGATTTGTTACTGGATTTTCTGAAATAGCATAATCCACCAGAATGTGAGCTCAGAAGACAAGGATAGACTATTACTTGGTGCATAATGAGGAGTCAATAAATACCTGTTAAATTGAAAGGATATTTGAATAAAAATGTTTCTGTGATGTTCCTGGTTCTTGATGCCTGTGTCAGAGATTGTTAGAGGTCCATTAAAATCCTTACCCCTCTTCAGCAGAAACAGAGTTACCTGGGTTCATGACCTCCCAAACAGAGCTCTTGTGTGTAGCAAAAATAAGGTGCAAATCTGATAGTCAATTCCTGAGACTTCCTCCTATGTATCTATTTTGATGAACATCAAATTCAAGTGTTTTGAGTTTTGATGGTCAATTTAAATTCATACCCTTAATTGAAAATAAATAATCAAATGTCCTTGCTAGTGGATTTCTAGCAGTCTCTGACAAAACTACCTGGCACCAGGCACATGCATAGAGAATTTTTTTCTGAGAATACCCCAGCCCTCTTTGCTACCAAGTGAAGTTCAGTGACTAAGTTCTTGTTGACTGGTTGTAGGCAGAAAGGATATGTGTAAGTTACAAACTGAAATCTGAAACATTGAGTGTGTACTTCTACAAGTTTCTTTCTTCTTCTTGCCACCTGAATCCAGACTGGTGGTTTCACAACTGTAGATAATATAGCCCTTTGGAAAGACTTTACAAACGGTGGTATACATATGGATAACATGATTTTAAATTAAATTATGATTAATTCTGGGGTGGAAACCATATTTCAGCATTTCTAACAAGCTCCCTGGAGATGCCAATGATACTAGCACACAGATCACATGTTGAATATGAAAGCATTGTGGAGGGCAAAGAAAGAGGTAGAAAGGAAACTGAATCCATGAATGAAGAAGAGATGATACACTTCCTGGTCAACCTGGATCATGTAAATGAGTCTGGCGCATTAAAAAGAATAAATTTCCTATATGTTAAACAACTCTTTCATTGGGTCTCTCTTTTATAGATACCTAGTGTTACTCCAAGTAAAAACATAACAACAAAAAACAAACAACCAAACATGATACCACTCTCCTCTTTATGTAAATATACTATATTTCTGGGCGACTAATTAGATTTCCATTATTATACAACACATACAAAGATGAAATTGCTTCCTGAATATTTTGTGTATTTTTCCACTAATGATATAGCTTATGTTGACTGTAATAATGTACACTATTGATGTTTGAAGCAAATCAAAGTAGAAATATCAGCAGTAAAGATCAGACATTGCCTCTTGTACCATAAAGGATCTACAGATTAGGGTCTGACCTTCAGATTTGCTGGACACATTGGAATCTATTAATGCTCAGAGATGGACTTCTTTGCATGGCCTGACTCCTTTTTACCAAATAAAAAAGGACCTGGAACCTAAACCCAAGCATGAGTTTAGTAATTGCTTGGGAAAATGCAATTAAAGAAAAGGCCTAAATATGTACAATATTATTATCTATTAATGAATAACAAATTGCCAAAAATTCAGCATCTTGAAACATTTCTCATATTATCTCACAATTTCTGGGGATCAGCAGTATAGGCACAACTAAACTCCATGAAACACTGGGTGCTTCTGTGGTTTGTTACAAGCCTATATCAAGGTGTCAGCCAGAGCTGTGATCACATCTCAAGTTTCACTTGGAGAAGGATCTGCTTTCAAACTCATGTGGTTGCTGGCAGAATTCAGTGCATTGCAAGTTGTTGGAATGATGGGCTTAGCTCTTGCTGGGTGTTGGCTAGAGGCTGTCCTTGGTTCCTTGCTATGTGGATATCTCCAAGCCTGGCAGCTTGCTTCCTCAAAAGCAATCAAGACAGAGAGTCTGAGAGCAAGGCTGAAATTACGATCTTATGCACATAGGCAAAGAAGTGACAATCCTTACATTTACCATATTTTATTGGTTAGTAGGAAAACATATATCCCACCCACACTCAATGGAATTTGATGCCACAGGTGTGAATACCAGGGCCAAGAATAATTTCAGTTTAGAGTCTCTTTAGGCTTACTTTATTCATTAGCCAGTATATGAATTTCTATTACAAAAAAGTCCTCATAAAATCTAAATTACCATGGGAGGTTTTTTTTTTCCCTGAGGAAAGAATCATTAACAAACAGTTTCACATTTCAGTGATTACTGGGATTTAGATAATCATAATTGACTGGAATAAAGTGTCCATTCACTCCCAGAGCTAAACTCAAAGTTTTAAGTCATTCGCTTCATTTCTATTTTTCTATGTATACGCACAGTTTATTTAAGAAAATGGTTTATCTATTATACTGACTTTTGTTTTCTAAAGCATAGAACAATTTTCTTAATTGTAAATATTAAGTAGAACACTTTTAAATGAAAAAATATCTCATGAACCCCAGTTTTAATGGGAATTATTTACAATATGATTGTACTAATATAGATTTGTAAATATATAATAAGTTATAACTGCCTTATAATTATAACACTTACATAAATGAAAAGTTAAAATAAATTTTCAAACATAACTGCAACAGCATCATTAAAATTTAAATTAATATGTAATTTAACATGACTATTAATGGGGTTGTATTACCATAAAATTGACACATGAATAGTACACAGAGATGTGAAAGCAATTTTGAGTTTGGCACATCAATGTTAGTACCAATCTTCTCTATTAAAACTACTGCAAAATCATTATTTTGTGTACCTCACAATCATTTTCCACAAATGCTTTCCTTATTTACCAAGTTCATGTCTGCATACTTCTTATGCTGCCAACACAGTGAAGCAGTGGTTGTTGTCACCATAGTAGCAGTCATTCTCTGGCAATGAAATTATGTGGCCATATCTGGATGTAAGTTGATCATCAGAAGACCCAGAATAAGCTAATATGTATTTTTATTTATCATCCAAATGAAAACCTTAGTTAAGCATTTTTGTCAAAACCAGCATGTCCCAGTGTTAAGATCTGTGATTTATTTTCTTCAAATTCTAAGCACTCAATCATGACAACCATTACAAATACCTAGTTGCTGCTATGTTCCAATGACTCTATAACTGACTTGGGATGTATTCCTGTATAAAATAGACAAGGATACTTGCTTTCTTGGATTTTACATTCTAGTGCAGGACATTCTAGATAAAAAGAAATATTTATGTAACTAAAATGTACATCTTTTAGAAGATGATAAATTGTATTAAAATAAGAAAAAGTAAAGAGAGATAAGGAGATTAGGAAAGCTAAGAGGATGCTTAATAAATATGGAGATTTGGGAGGCCTCACTAAGGGGAGCCTTAAAGCAGTGTCTTAAAGAGATGACACTAATAGCCAAAAACTTTACTAGAAGAATGGTTTAAGCAGAATAAAAAGCTGAAGCAAGAATCTTAGAGTGCAAGCCTACCTAGTATGGTTAGGGAAGGGCAAAAAAATTCAGTGTGGCTGAAGACCAGAGAACCAGGGTGTAAGTAGCAAAGAAGCCAAAGAAGCAACAAAAGTTCAAATCAATGTAAAGATTTTGGCTTTTCCTTTGAAGGAAATAGGACCACTGCAGGGGTTTATGGAGAGGAATGGTCTGATTTTAATCAAGTTTTGTAAGGAGTCTGTGGTTGCTGTGTTGCAAATAGATTAAGCAAGAAAAGAATAGAAGCAGCAAAAATTGTGAGAGTCTATTGTTGTGTTTGTGGCAGAAGACAATAGCAGCTTAGATCAGAATGGCAGATGAATTAGTTTGAAAATATATCATGTTCTGGATATAGATCAAAGGCCAACACTTTTTTTCTATGTAAGATGTGAATTTGAGATCATCATTTTTTGGTCTCCAATGTTTTCAGTCTGGGCAAATGGAAGAATGGATTTGACCAGGAATGGTTACATATAGAGCATGACTGAGGAAAAAAATCAGTCTTTAATTGTGAAGTTTCCTATTAGAGATTTAGAGGAAGATACCAAGAATCAGTCACCCAATCAAATGAAATGTCTGGATAGATACCTAAATTGAGAGTTATTAGGGGATAGTATTAAAAGCCATAGAATCCTTCTTTTGAATTGGATAATTTTAACATAAGAAAGGGAATGAAATGTCTTCTGTGAACTTTGGTGCCGTTAACACATGAGTCTCCAGAGGAATCTCAGCTAATATTAATTATTGATAGATAGAAACCTTTCAGATCATCAATGTCTTTCCACATATTTATGCCAAGAGGAATTTCATAAAATACAAAGGAAAATGGTTTTTACCCTCTTTCATCTCATCTCCATTACCATTTCTTGTTTCCACATTTCTCTTTTCTCCAGTCCACAAAATTCCCATTGCTCTATACAGCAATGATAAAGTATATCAATGGGTAGCAATGCCAAACTTGTGTCAAGTCAAGATGCTTGTTGATGTTTTAAGTTACAAAAGAGGAAAATATTGCCACATCATCAACAGGACTTGCAGTTTGAGAGGTTTTCTGATAAAGAATATGGGCTTTATGCAAATCTTCCAAAATTTTATTGTTAGAGTTGGAAGGAACATCAGTGGTGTTATTCCCAAAGAATTATGCTCATGCAAAGCTCCCAAAGTGGTATTGGATGGGTTTATCCACCATTTTTTAGATTCAGTCCTTAGATCCATAGGAAAACAATTGTCAGCATTTTGGTTTTTGCAGATGGACTCTTATTGCCCAGTCCCTCATGGTCTGGCTCATATTGCTCAAACTCATTAGTTAACAATTCCTGAAGCAGAATGTAAATTTAATGAGCTGATATAAAAAATATAAATCTATAAAAGAAAATGCTTATCCCAGACATTGGACAATAACTTTCTATTCAAGGACTTGCATCTCCAATATTTGATATGTCCTCAAGTAGTGATAGCCCAGAACATCGGTCCTTACATAAAAGTGTACCCATCAGACAGGCTGGCTTGAGTGTCTTACAAAATAATCAGTGAACCACGTCCCAGTATGAAGATTGTGCTAGCTTGGATACCCAGGAGTGGGAGGATTATGATGATGGCAAGAAGCCCTTCCATGTCTACTACTGTTTGTGCGGCCAGATGGCCCTGGTGCTGGACTGTCAGTTAGGGATCGGTCATGTGTGATTGATGCTGCCAAACACGCCCACAAGTTTTGTAACACAGAAGACAAGGAGACTGTATATCTCCAGAGGCCTGAAGGCATTGAATGACAGTTCAGGAAGAAGTGTGCAAAGTGTGGACTGCCACTCTTCTACCAGTCCCAGCCAGAGAATGCTCCCATGACCTTCATCGTGGATGGAGCAGTTGTCAAGTTTGTCCAGGGTTTTGGGAAAACAAATATATATACGCAGAAACAAGAGCCTCCTAAGAAGGTGATGATGACCAAATGGACTAAAGACATGGGCAAGTTAGCTCTGTCACTGTATCTAGCATTGATGAAGAGGAACAAGAGGTTGAAGCTAGAGAAGTTGCTGATACGTATGCACAGAATGCCAAAATGATTGAAAAGCAGCTGGAACACAAAGGTATGAGCAAGAGGCACCTGCAAGAGCTTGCTGAACTGGAAGTCAAGAAAGCTAAAATGAAGGGGACCTTGATCGACAACCAGTTCAAATGACCAGGACCTTTCTCCATGCCCAGTCTGGAGGCAAGCATTTAGAGTGGAGGAAAAAGAACTTTTTCTTGACTACATGGGGACTGGTTCCTACCTTTATGTCCTAGCAGAGGGTTTCATGTTACTTCCTGTTGATTCTCCTACATTCAGTGAGGCATTTAAATGTGTTCATTTTCCCTGTTTTCAGCTTGAGAGGGTGGATAGAAGTAATATTCCAGGAGATGGATTTTTCTCAATCTTTCTGTGTACAGGTTTTCTGTACTATTTTTTGCCCAATAAGGCATTTGATTTAAACTTCTTCAGCTGTGTTAAAACTATATGAATAGATCACTGTTTGAGTGTCACTAGTTTCTGAAGTGGCTGTTTTCTTCTTTCTTCAAAGTTAATAAAATAAAGATTTTTGAGAAAAACAAAACAAAACAACAATAACAACAAACAAACAAACAAACAAACAAAAAAGATTGTGCCAACCACTGTCTTTATATCAATGTAATAGGATAATAACTACAATAATAATAAATATACTTTGGTCCTTGGTTACACCCTTCCCCCTTATGTGTGTTCATTCCTCAGTCTTGAGGGATTTGGGATGATGAACATTCTGACTACTATTTTGGTGACTTAGAAATTATGTGTTTTATCCCTATATGATTTCAAGGGGCAGATGAAGGGCCAAATTACATGTTTCACAAAAGATACAAAATTTCAATTAGGGGTTTAATGATCTGATATTCATGGCCCTTTGAGCTCATAGGTTTCCTGGAGTGACTTTGAGGTGGCCTTTAGCTGGAAGGTAAGATATGATTCAGATTCAGTATGCTAGAACAGAATTGTTAACAAAATAGATTAGCCATAAATCAAGAAGGAATTATTAGACATGGATCAGAAACATGGAGAAGAAAATACCAAACCAGCATAATGTACAAAGAGAGAGGTAAAGCTCAAGATGCAACAAAATCTGGCTGAGAAGCTGCAATTCAAAGAATAGGAGTATAGTGTTGTTTTGGGCTGCCACAAATCTTCCTGCACTTGATGTAATGTCATCTATATGACTTTGTCTCAAAATTAACTGGGTTTCTGTGTTTGTGCTCATTTTATCTGCTTCTCTAACATGCCTCTTGAGAAAGGGTTATATTATTTATGTGAGGATGAGCACATTTGCTCTTCTTTATCAATCAAATTTTTAAAAACTTGTACAGAATTTGCAAGTGGACTCTTCCACTCTGCTGCCTCAACTCACATTTTGTTGCATCATAACTTTCTTATGGCAGTTTTAACTTCTGCATTCCTCAGAATGTAAATCAGTGTTGAGAAAGGGAGTCCCCATAATGTAAAACATGGTCACCATCTTATCTAGGGGAAGTATGGTTGGAGGGTGAGTGTATATGAATATACAAGGAGCAAATGTTTAGATGACCATGATAATGTGGGAGGTGCAGATGGAGAGGGTTTTCTTTCTTCCTTCTGCACTCTGGTTTCTCAGAGAATGTAAGATTAAAATATAAGAGTTGATCAGGATTATGAAGCTTACCATGCATATAGCCCCACTATTAAAGACTACGAGTAGATTTATGTCATAGTTGTCCATGCAGGCAAGTTTCAACAGTGGTTGCATATCACAGAGATAGTGATCAATAACATTAGGACCACAGAAGAGTAATTTCAAAGCCCAGATAATCTGTGCTGAAGAATGGATAAAAGATACCACCCAGGTCAGATTCACCATTTTAATACACACGTCTCCTCATAATGCTTATGTACTGCAGTGGCTTACAAATAGCCACATAGTTATCACAGGACATGAGGATGATAACCAAGATTTCTATACACCTGAAGAAGTGGATTACAAAGATATGGACCATGCATTCATTATAGAAGTTAGTTTTCTGCTCAGACAAAACATCTATAATCAACCTGGGTGCCGTTGTTGTGGAGAAACAGGCATCAGCAAAGGATAAGTAGAAAAGGAAGAAGTTCATGGGGCTCCCAAGCCTCTGACTATATTTGATGGTCAACAGAATAAGTAAATTTTCCAACAGAGATGTTAAGTAGAGAAACAAGAATTCCACAAACACTACTTCCTCCTTTAGAATATCCTGTGTTAACCCAAACAGAATGAACTTTTTCACACTGCTATTTATATCCAGGGTTACAATAAATATAGAAAAGTTTCAGCTGAGAAATAGTTTATCTGCATAGAAAATTGAGATAGTTATGATTTGGCAAGGGCAGAAAACTTGTTCTTTTGATACTTCTCATAGTTCTAATACTATGAATACTGTATTTCAGTAGTTCCCAAAATTTTCCATGCATTAAAATCACATGGAAACTTTTTAAAAACTTTAATGACCATGCTTTATCTATGGAATCTTCCTGTGTAGAACCTAGATTTTTTTTTATTTTTTAAAAAGCATGCCATTGATTGTGATTTCTAGAAAGGTATAATAACTTCTGACTGTGCTGTATCACCTTGTGTGAGTCACTTTAATGCCTTAAAACTTTACTTCATACAAAAGTTGTAGATTCTTATAGGCACTTATTAAGTGTATGCATATGAAAATGATATATATGCATGGATATTGCATTTCAGCTGAAAACTAATATATCTATATATTCAAAATATTAAATTTGCAGGTTCCTTCTTGAGTAAAAAACATTTCTTGATATTGAAACCAGTTTATATCCATTATCCATTATTTCTGACCTCTTCAATGTTTTGGTTTGGTTATGCTTTAAGAGGAAATTAATACTCCAACTTTTGGCTCATTGTGGCCATAATTTTACTATCACTGCCATTTAGGACAGTGACAATGAAATGATGGTGAAATGTTTGAATAAATTATTGGGACAGGCATTATAGAGGAAAATTGTTATGCATGTGAAATCTTCCAAATTTCATGCTAGATGCATGCTATTGAGCTTCACTTCTTATTAATCCTACAAAGTGTACCACTTCTTACATCTGTCTAAGCTGAATAATGCCTTTACTCAAATATGATTCTTTTTCATGTATCTGCCACATGTTGAAATATATTCCAATATTTTTTGTTTAAACATAATTGTAAAAATGTATCTTTGAATTTCTCCAGGCAGATATATTTCCATTGTTTGATTCTATTTCTTATACTATAGATACATACATATGTAAATGCAAGCATCCTATATTTTTATCATGCAATTTGGTTTTCATTTTATTGTTAAAACCACACCATTTTTACATGTAATTAAAGGAAATCCATAACATAATTATCCTTTTCAGCACTTTTAAATTACCATGTAAGTTTTTCATATTATAATTTTAAAATATATCACTACTCATTTAAGTTGTTTTCAAATTGTTTATCAAATATCTTTCAATGAATCACTTCTCATTTTTACCCTTTGCCTTATATTTTAAAATTTCATCAAAATAAATTTCCTTGGGATTGCTGATGCAAAATATATGAATATCTTCAGAATTTTTGATAACTATTAATTAGCCTTCCAATTTTGTTTTATCAGTATTTACTAAAAGTATTTCAATTATAGAATTAATATATTTCCATAATAAATTATCACAGTTTCCAATAAACCACAAATTGAAAAATAAAGTGTTCTTCCAAAATTAATATTTTCTCAATCACAGTCATGCTGTTTCTTACATAGTATTAAAGATGTTTCAGTGTGTTTTTACAAGTATTTGCATACTGTCTCATTACTTTTATTGCTTACAAAATTATAAGAATATGATAGAGATTTCTAAGAAAATTCAAACTTTCAACATAACCTTCCTTCTTTGTTTAGTAGAATTAAAATTATAATATTCAAATCTTTGTGTACTGGTGATAATACAGTATTTGTATATGTTTTTATTTCTAAAATTTTGTCTGTGTTGAATTATGCATATCTTTTTTAGTTAATTTTTTAAATCATTGACTTTTGAGTTCATAACCTCCTTTTCATTTTTATGTGTCAATTTACCAAAATTTTCCTTTTGATGGTTATATTATTGCTACAATTAAGGAATTTAAAATCTTTATACCGTTCTAATTACTACATCTTTTTCTGACAAATCACCAATCCATCAATGAATCTATAATATCACCAATTCTGTAATTATGTATGTACTAAGAACCTACACAGATCTGCAATAACTGTAGTAGAAAACTGATCTCAATCTCTTTATAGTCGAATTGTAAGGATAAAAAAAATCCTCTAGATAAGATCAATAATTATGCAAGGATTACACATGAACTATGTGAAGTGAGATAGTAATAAATTAACTGTTCCAAATCAGAGAGATTCTAAGATAAATAGTTGGGAAATAATTGAAGGACAGATAAGGATTACAAATGGGAAAGAAATGGAATTATGATTTTAAATGTACTGAAGTTTCCAACTTGATTGCTTGGAACTCAGGTATTCAGTAAGCTTAAAATGGATTTTCTTGATGAGACTATTTCAGATTTAGCAATTAGAGCTAAATCAATTAGAGCATTGTCAATTTATTCTAATAAAGCTACGTAAACTATAGAAAATGGAAATATTATTTCCAACAGTTAGAAAGCTGATGTCAGGATCATACCAGATTTGATGTTATAACTAAAATCTCTATATGGCAGTTCAAATCATCAATAATAAATATGCAAAATAAAATGAATTAATTATAATTTAATTTCAATATATTTTTACATTGCTCATGAAGGAAAAATAAAAGCAGTGTGTCCGAGCTGTGGAAAGAAGCACACTGAATTAAGAAATGGGAAGAAAAGATTGAAAGAAGGGAAGAAGCATACATTATTTCAGTTAAATATAGACATGACCTCCATTCAAACGACATGTATAATAAATGAAAAAATTTAAGAGAAAAATTTGTGGATAGCCATGAAAGCCATGTCATGCAAAATTATTTAGACTAGCTTTAAATAAGCAAAGAAATGATTTAAGGATATGAAGATAAGAAAGCAGCACTTGAACAACTTGGATGCCTTGGCTTAGACCAAAACCACCTCAGAGTTTTACCACTGAATTCAGTCATGGTTTCCTAACAATTCTGAACTATCCCACCTCTATGATTTTGGAGGCATCCCAAATTGGGTGCCATTTTCTTTTCTTTAAAATCCTTACATTTAATTTTTGAAATTTTAACCAGTTTAAATTATATCTGGCCCCCAAAATCTGTCTCTAGTACCATTCTTCTCTTTTATTCCCAAATGAAAATCTATCACTGTCTACTATGAGCTTATATTTCTGTGATCCTAATTAAATGTTTTTAATTGAAAAAATTAATCCTAAATTATATAAAATATGTTATTCTTGTACTATGCACTTATCATTTAGACAGTTTTGTTTTTTTTTAATTTACTTTTTTATTGTTCATAAAAATCAAGATTTTTCACAGTACATACCAATATTTGTAAAATGATATACAATAGACAGGTTTTAATTTTTCTTTTTTTACTTTACACACTCATTTTCTTGTGAGGTACTTGTGGCCATAGGTCTTGTTCTCTTTAACATACAAAGTTTGACCCAAGATGCAGAGAGTTTCACACAATACAATTAAGTTAGAACTAGGACAGAATATCATTAGCTTGCCATCCCATCTAGCATTGAAACTGCATATCATAGAAAACACCAAATCCCATCCATCCATGTAAATTGCACCACAAATAAAACAGAATTTGAGGGGCAATATAGAATGATGCCCACTGACATCTAATGTTCCTCTCTTTATCCCAATATTAATTTTGGCAAAGTTCATGGTGGGACAAATACCAAAGCAGATAACTAGATATGTAATGAATAATTGTGAAAGGAGGAAAGGCCAGGGATTCAATGAAGTCAGAGTAGAGTGATTTGAGCATAAACCAGGGAAGGTGGAAGATAGAAAAGACATAGAATAGGAAACAGGAAGACATTAAGAAAGAAGGGGAAAAAGAGTGTTATCTAGGGTCATATGATGAAAAATTCATTACAGAGTTCAGGTTCTTTCCTACTGATCTTCTGCACTATCACTTACCACCAAACAAGATAAGATATGTGGTTGTAGGTCATGAAAAATTGTCGCCATATGTCTTGAAAGCCCAGGATAATAGTTAAGAATTGTAGGTGTATCTTAGACACTGTCTCAGAAACATTGCCACTAACCTTAAACTTTTCAAATAAGGGGCCTTCCAAAAGTAAAATATCTTTTAGGCTGGCCTCCAAACAATGGTGTAGTTACTCTCTCCTTCTGTGAATAACAAAGAAGCTTTGTAGTGTTGCATTGTGTCCAGGGAATGCTTAGGAACCCCAGAATGAAGGAATGACCTATCCTTCATTCTGGAAATACTCTCCAGGAGAACCATCATTTTTTACAAGGCAAACCAATTAAGGTGTCCATCATATCAGTCTTCTGGAAGTAATGTAAAGAAAATATTTCAGACGGACTAAAAAACTTACCTCTAAGTGCAAATAAATGACTTCCAATAAGGTATATTTCTCATATCTGACACTTTAATTTACTTAGAAGTTGAATCAAGTGAAGTCTAGATAAAATATACAAATTATACTTCATTTTGCTTTAACAATGCTTTGTATAACAGGAGGTTAAGAGGAGTGAGGAATATGGGAGAGAAGAGATTCTTGCTGTGGCCCGAACTCACATGGATCTTCCAAGAAGCACTGGGTTAGACAAAACATGAGGGTCCATGGCACAAGAGAGCTGTAATGAAGAATAGGAGAAGTTTCTCAATATGGGTCCAGAAAAATCTTTTATAGAAAAAAGTACTCTCTCTGACATAGAAATGTCACTAAGGCCAGCTGTCTTTCCAGTTTCTTTTTTAGAGAAACATGAGTGAAATGGTTCACTTTTTACCACATTGGATATTTATAATAATACCCAAAAATGTTTACAATGCTTAAGGAAAGCTTTCAGCCTCTGGAACTCCAAGGAAATCTTTGCCCCCAACCCAGTCCCAAAGGATTGTACAATGAACCACCCACACAGAGAGTCAGAGGTCAAAAGCAAACTATGGGCCTGATTATTTAAATTGCAAAAAACTCTGAATTCTGGATGCAGAAAGACCATTCTTTTCTCTTTATGATTTGTTCAATCTGTTGCTTCTAGAGTCATGGGAATTTTTGATAACAGATAAAGGTGGATATAGGTGAAATGTGTGTGGTAGAAATGAGTCCTGGCCCTAAAACCCATCTGCTGTGAACATAAGGGATTTTCTTAAACTTTATTTTCAATTTCCTACTTTGTAAAATTTTACTGGTAATGCTAATTATTTAGTGTAACATCATTAATAATACATTCTCCCATTTCTAATCCCACAAATGCTTTTTAATCAATGGAGAAAGAAAAAGATGTATTTTTTTCTTAAAAGGTAAAAGAATTATTGAATACTTAACTTTCTAATTTATTTTTATTTTTAAAAATAAATAAGCATGTAATAAGACATGCTTATGAGTGAGTGCTCTTTTACTCACTGGGTAAAAGTTTGATTTTGTACATGGTTGCAAGCAATAAAACATGGTACAGATTATATTATGCAATTAATTTCCTATTTGGAAGGCCATATTACTACCCTAACTCTGAAACAAGAATTACCATGGCAAGCCATAAGTAGGTACCGCCAATGTGGATGAAGAAAAAGATTGGAGTGATGGTAGGAGAGACAGGTGGCAGACAAAATGAAGATGGTAAAGGGCATGAATGGATTCTACCATTCTTTGAAATTTTACTGAAGGGTCAAGTAGCAACCAGCAGGTCTAATAGTTGCAGAAGAAATTTTTGGAAAAAACTGCACCACGGTTATATGGCATTATATGTTAAAAGTGGACTGTGAGAATCTTGAAGGCTTTCCTTAACATTTGTGAGCATCATGTTCTCCACAAATTGGGAGAATTTGAATAAAAAGGCTTAGCTTTATTCAGTTGCTAAATGACTAAGGAAGATAATATATAAAAAGAAAGAATTGCTGCCTCAATAAAGTACATAAAAATTTGTATGTTTTTATTAATCCTCCTTAACTATTTGCATTTGAGGATGAGAGGAGTATAACTTAGCCAATGCCAAACAGTTATATAGTAACTGACCTTAGTTTATAATCCAAATCTCTTTAAAACAAGTCTAAAGCTTTCCCTTTTTATAATACTGTATAGTAATGTAATATGTTTCCTTGGCCTGAGAAGTAAGAACAGCCAATGAATGAGGCCCCACATCAGACTTCAGAGTCAAAAGATGTTAAACTAATTCCCAACTTTGAGGGATAATCAAGATTCCCATGTCTGATGACAAAATCTGTAAGAGGATACTTTCCAAGATCATTGAACTCTCCAGTCTCAAGAAGCTGAGTCAATGATTCCTTGCGTTCCTTTGAATACCAAGTTTAAATGACCATGAGTGCTCATTAACTTTTCATTGTAGAATGAATCAATGGATTATCTAACTGTAATCTCAGTTTTGCCAAAGCAATGTGGGGTTTTATTGAACATAATTGTACTATTTTGCATTTTGTACACCTCTTTATCACATGTAACTTTAGAATGAGCCAAAGCCCTAGATTATATATCATCCATATAAATTTTTACCTTACTAAAATGAAGTTTCCAGTGAATTTTCAGAAATTATGGCCAGATTGAAACAGTTAAGGTGGTACATATTGTGTGTATTTAAAGGTCCATCGACCAAAATATATGATAAACACAATAAAGTGGGAGGTCCAGGTGAGGAGAGCTTTTCACCTTCCTACTGCACTGTTTCTCAGAGCACATAAAACAACTATATATGAAATAAGCAAGATTACAAAGCACACCATGCATATGTACACATCTAGTAAATTTATCATACAAGTGTCTTTGCAGGCATATTATACCAAGGGCTGCAAGTCATAGAAATAGTGATCAATCACATTGGGGCCAGAGAAGGGCAATGTCACAACTTTGGTGATTGGCTTCAGTAATATCTTGGGAAGATCAGTGCACTGAACTCTAATTCGTTTGTTCTGCTCTATACATTTGCATTTTGTGTTAAGCCCCAGAATGAATTCAGTGGCAGTTTGATATTGTTTATGAAGTCCTAAAATAGATATTGGATTATGTTTGTAAACTGGTCTGTCCCTCATGGAATATTAGATTATATTGGATTCAGAGGTTTCACTTTTACTTGATTAAATAATGATTAGTGCTTTGATTGGGCCATGTCAGTAGGATGATGCATCCCCACCCCCTTGGTGGGCGGGGACTCACAGAGAAACCACAACACAGAGAAGGGAATTAGGAGTTTTTGAGCTGGAGCCTGGGAAGTAAACACACAGAGAAGCAGATATGTCAGAGGCCCTGCGAAGAGAGATGAGCCATTCACCTGATAATCTACAGCTGGCCTGGTGGAGAGAGCAAAGCAGCTGAACCCAGAAAGAAGCAAGCCCCAAGAGGAGAGAAACCAAGGAAGCCTGAACCCTGGCAGATGTCAGCAGCCATCTTGCTCCAACATGTGGGAATAGGTTTTGGTGAGGGAAGTAACTTACAATGTATGGCCTCATAACTGTAAGCTTCTACCCCAAATAAATACCCTTTATAAAATCCAATCAATTTCTGGTATTTTGCATCAGAACTCCTTTGGCTGACTAATACAAATTCATTCACACTCTTGTTTTTTGACATATCAGCAGGTCTAGGAATAATGCAGTTGAAAAAATTTTAATATGAAGAGAGAAGAATATAAGTATCATCTTAGAAAGCTCAGTGCTATGAAACATGAAGAACATTATTCCAACATACATAAGCACTACTTTTTTTTTTAATATAATAAACTTTATTTTTAAAGAGGTTTTAAATTACAGAAGTTTCATCAAAAGTATGAGGGATTCCCATGTACCCTCCTCTCTGCCCCACATTGTTCCCTATGTTTTTTAAATGTAGCAGTACAATGTATTATGATGTGTCTGTAAGTCACTCATTAAAAAAATGCACATTTAAAAAATGACTCACTTGTCATTTTTTACTAACCTGCCTACAGTAATAATCAAAAAAGTAAAACCATCATTGGGACATTTATCAGTACTTCACACATCTAACAAATACTGAAGGAGGCAACTACCATTCTTATAACTTCTTTAAAGCCAAAAACTTAAGCACAAATCAGAATTAAGAGAAACTTCAAAATGTTCACGTTTGCATGCATTTTTGGCTGAAATTTCAAAGATTCCACGTATAACAAAACCTCAACTTTCAGTCAAAATGAATATTGCAAACATTTAAGCCTTGTGACAAACTTACTCTACAGAAGCAAGGTAAACAGTGAATAGTAAGAGCAGTATATTTCTAAGAGAGAAAGCAATCACTTATTTCCTTTCTCATAAAACAAAAGTCAATGAGTCAACATTTTAATAACACTGACCAAGATATTTGCTATTCAGGAATTTGCTTTCCAAGTTATGTCTTTTAAAATGTATGTATCCATATGTTTGGATTAAATTAAATTTATACATTAAAAATACTTTGCTCAAAATTATAATCTTAAGTATAAACCATAACTTATCAGAGCATGGTCCAAACACTATACAATAATGCTATCATTTAGATTTATATGCTTCATCTGAAAAACTTACCTTACAAAAAGGAAATTTGCCTTATTTCTCCAGAATAAATGTCCCTAAGTCTTAATTAAATGATACTCAAAAAGGACATATTCAAATCATTTATGCTATGCATTTTCCTTCATTGGGCTTTGATAAAAACAGAGCCTTTTGGTGTTGGAGCACCATCTTCCTTCTCACTTACAGTCTCTAAAGTCCCAGAGGCAGACACAATAACCATTATTTTATTTGTTGAGGCTGTCTTCTGTTTCTCAGCAATAGTTGCACAAATAGCAACAATCTCATTACTTTCAAAGTCATAGTCAGGAATTGACTTTGGTGAGAAATCTGTTACTTCTGCTCATGATTCACTTTTTTGTGGAGGGCGGGATTAGTGAGCTTATTATTATTATTTTTCTTTTTAAAAAGATAATTAGATTATGTAAATATTACACAAAAGATATAGGGATTCCCATATGCCCTACTCCCCACACCTCCCACACCCTCCCACATGAACATCCTTCATTAGTGTGGCACATTCATTGCAATTGATAAACACATCCTGGGGCTTTGCCGATAAGCATGGACCATAGTTCACATTGTAGTCTACACTGTCTCCCTCACAGTTTTTCATGTTATGTGATGATATAAAATAGTCTATATCTGTCATTGCAAAGTCACCCAGGATAATTCCCAAGTCCTGAAAAAGCCTTCATTTTACAACTGTTTTTCCCTCTCCTGCCCCCAGAGCCTCCAGGGGCCAATGGCTCCACATCAATGTAATTTCTTCCATTACTAGAATCACAATATGTCTATAGTAGAATACCAGTAAGTCCACTCTAGTCCATAGCTCTTACCCCAATCCCAAGGATTCTGGGATGGTGATGTCCACTTCACCTCCAATTGAGAGGAGGCTTATATCTCATGGGGAAGATGGATGGGACTATCCTGCCTACAGCTGCAGATTCTCTCCATTCCCTGGGAGAGCTGTTGTCCATCATCATCTCCCTGCCAGTTGTCCTGGGTAAGTCCAATGAGCTGTAGAGTAGTTGTTGCAACTCTGCCGAGGTTCCAGGCACAGCTGGCACATGGACAGTCCAAAGACTCAAGTCTCTGGACATAACCTACAAACTCCAGCACCAACTATAAATTTAAATAGAAGGAACATCTGAGCCATGTGCAGGGAACACTTAATTGTGTCCAACTCTGTCACTCTCAGGAGCACAAACTCCAAAGTAGGGCCCAATGGGAAGGCACCAATCCCGGAGCTATCTGCCCTGACCATAGGACCTGGGTGTCTCCACAGCCCTCAGGACCCCCACTATTTGGGGTAGTATCCACTTTGGACATCTATGAGATCCTGCTGAGCTGTGCATTAGTGTTACCTCTGGGATTTTAATCCTATGTGCCACTTTCTGTTGCTCCTGGAATGTTCTTGCCCAAGAAAGGTCTTCAGGGTGCATTGGATAGATGTGAAGGCCTACTTGAAAACTTCAAATTGCTTTATCCATTTTGTCCTTCAGCTCTCTGTTGTCATATTGTTATATTGTCTGTCTTCTTATCCTTTAGTTTACCCTTCCTAATAATCTTCATTTCTAAACCCTTCTCCAAATCTTTCATGCTTGTTTTTTCCTTTCAGGCTGCAGCACCCCCTTTAGTATCTCTTGCAAATTTGGTCTTTTGTTAACATATTCTAACAGTTTTTGTTTGCCTGTGAGGACTTTGAACTGTCCCACATTTTTGCAAGACAGTTTGCCGGATACAGAATTTTTGGCTGACAGTTTTTCTCTATAAGTACCTTGAATACTTCAGACCACTTTCTTCTCTCCTCCATGGTTTCTGATGAAAGGTTGGCACTTAAACTTATTGAGTTTCCTTTGTATGTGATAATTTTCTTTTCTCTTGCTTCTTTCAGAATCCTCTCTTTATCTCTGATATTTGTCATTCTGAATTTAAGGTATCTCCAGGTAAGTCTCTTCGGATTTATTCTGTTTGTGTGCATTATCCTTCTTGGATATTGGTATTTATGTCCTTCAAAAGGATTGGAAGGTTTTCCATGTTTATTTCCTCAAATTTTCTTTCTACCCTTTTTCCATTCTCTTCTCCTTCTGGGAGGCCAATAATGTGAGTGTTTGTGTGTTTTGCATTGTCATTCAATTCCCCGAGACTCTGTTACATTTTTTTCCATTCTCTTCTCTTTCTCTCCTGCTGTCTTTTCCAGTTCAGATGTTCTGTCTTTGAAATCACTAGTTCTGTCTTCAAGCAATTCAATTCTGCTCTTATGTGCCTCTAATGTATTTTTAATCTCATCCATCTTGTTTTTCGATCCCATAAAGGCTGTTACTTTTCTTTGCAGGCTTTCAAATAGTTTTTTATGCTCTCTCAGTGACTACTTAATATTCTTTATTTCCTTAGTCATATTTTGTTTAAATTGTTTAAACTGAATTAGGAGTTGTGTGATTATCACTGATTAATTGTATTAAATCTTGTATCTCTTCAGGATATTTGGTTTGTTCTGTTGTCTGGACCATCTCTTCCTGTTTCCTAGTATGGCTTGTAATTTTTTAATGATGTCTAGGCATCTAAATATGTTGGTGTATTTACTCTGATTGCTAATTTCATTCTCTTGCCTATTGTTTGTTTTTTTCCCCACAGATCTTTGATGTTTTGTTCAACTTATTCTCATTCTTTAAAATTTCCCAGTTTAAGTGTTCAAAATTGGGCCAGAGACTCACTAGTGGGGCAGATTTTCTCCCATGGTTTGGATACAGAGAATGTGAACAGTTTTTGCCCATGCAGTTTCCAGTTGTGCCAGCAGATGGCACTAGTTAGTGTACTTTTCATGGAGATATTTCAGTCTGGGCTTTCCTGTGTTCCTGTGATGAGTCTCCAGATCAGAGATTCAAAGCGGCATCTGCTGGCCAAATTCACTGAAGAAAAGCACCCCAAACTTCCCTCCCTTTTCCCTTGAAACAGCTGACAGGGAGGAAGATGTCTGTTCCCCTTATGGTCAGCTACCTGAGCCCAGGGTTTTATCCCAGCTTAATATCTTAAGGACAGGGGAGGGGAGCCCTTTCTGGTGGCCACAGGGGCTTGGTAACTCACATTTGTCTTTTCAGGTTTATTTGTCTCTGTCTCTCACCCTGTTGGGAGTTGTGTAGCACTGTACTAGTCTGCTGATGCACATAGTAGGTGTGTTGGACATCTTTTGGCTCTTTCTTCTTTGTTTCTGTGAGAGCATTTAGCTCTGTCTGTTAGTCCATCACCATCTTCCCACAATCTTCAATCACTACTGTTTTTAAAGAACCTCTTCTGAAGAAAATATGTTCAGTTAAGTTTATTAATTCTGGGTCTATTGTGCTTAAAACCTTGAGTATCTTGTGTGGAATTTGTTTTGCAAAGAATCTCTTTGTCCTACCTTTCATCTATGCCTAAAGATATCTGCTTCATTGATGGTCATGAGGAATACAAAATACCTGAGTAACACTTTGAGGACTGTACAATGGTGGGTAGCTATTCTTTGCCTACTCCAGAATTCATTCAATTGCTCAGCTAGAATAAAGAATAATGAGCTTCTCTATGAATTCAAAATGGTAAAAAAACTTCTACTTTTCCTAGTTCCTGTTTTACTCATATATGTCCTTGATAACCCTGATTTCCCTAGGATACTCCTTCTTAACATACGACTTGAAAAAAAAACACAATAGTCCAGCATACAATGGTATGCTTTTCTCATTTTATGTCTTTTCTCATGTCATATATAATTTATGTAATAGATATCATCATATACTACCATTTTGTATTCTGATTTAAATTAAAAATATTGCAAGCATTCTATCCATACTAAAAATTCCATTTTTAATCATTGTTTTTAATTTAAAAAATATATTTTTATATGAATGTTACAAGTTACTCAGTTAACACAAGATACAATAATAATAAATCTACTTTGTTCCATGGTTACACTCCCTCCTTATGTTTGTTCATTCCTCAATCTTGAAAGTTTGTGGAGGAAGTCCACTCTGACTGCTTCAGGTTAAGAGGTTGCTAAAATAATATGGGGCAGATGGAAAGAATTATTTTGCTTGAAGTTGTAGATACTCCTTGATCTTTGGGATGGGACTGGTCCATCACCGTTGTTTTGTTACTTGTCCAGGGCAAGCCCGAAGAACTGCTCTAAAGAGTCCAACTCATGAACCATAAGAGGTGCTTTCTCACTGAAAATCATTTGCCACCTGTTGAAGCAAGATGGTAGGTGATGTTTGCAAGGGTTCATCCTCCTTACTGTTAAGGCTCCATGGTCCCAGTTTCTTCCCATCTCATTTCTAGGCTGGCATAAGACACCTCTCTCTTCTTCTGAGGCTAATTTCTTCCTAGGCTCAGCTGCTCTGGTCTCTTCACAAGGTCAGCTGTAAACTATCAGACTCATCTCTCTTCCCAGGGCCTCTGCTGTGTCCATGGAGCTGTTTCCCTTCCTCTGTGTTCTTCTTCTCTGTGTATCTCCTTCCATTTTCTTGATTGAGCATCCATTGATATAGCCCACCAAGGGAGCGGGTACTCAACCCTGTGTGTCTTAATGACGTGGTTGAATCAAAGACCTAATCTTGATTTAATAAGAGTAAAAGTGAAACCTCTGAATTTAATAAAATCAAAGCAGTATCACTCCCAGAGGAACAGACCAGTTTACAAACTTAATATCACTTTTTGGAATTCATAAATAATATCAAACTGCCACACTTGTCTTGTTCCATATCTTAGAGTGAAACTTTCAGTCTTTCACCATGGAGTATGGTGTTAGCTGTGGGTTTATCAAATATAGCTATTACCATGTTGAGGAAGTTTCCTTATATTCCTTTCTTTCAAAGTGTTTTTTATCAAGAACAGATGCGGGATTTTGTCAGAAGTCATTTCTGGATCAATAGAGATTATCATGTAATTATTCTCCTTCAATTTGCTAATGTGGTTTATTATCAGTTGATTTTCTTTTTGAACCACAATTGTATACTTGGGTTAAAGCCCACTTGATCACAGTGCATAATTAATTTAACATGTTGTTGAATTCAATTTGCAAGTATTTTGTTGAGGATATTTGCATCTAACTCCATTAGAGCGATTGGTTTGTAGTTTTATTTTCTCATATCATCTTTATCTGTGTGGTATTAGGGTGATGGCTTCATAGAATAGTTAGGTAATACCCCCTCCTCTTCAATTTTTTGGAAGAGTTTGAACAAGATTGATAGTAGTTCTTTTTGTAATGGTTGGTAGAATTCATCTCTGAAACTATCTGGTCCTGGTCATTTCGTTGTTGGGATATTTTTGATGGCTGATTAAATCTCATTACATTTGATTTGTCTGTTGAAGTTTTTTATTTCTTCTTTAGTCAGTCTAGGCTGTTCGTGTGTTTCTAGGAATTCATCCATTTCATCTAAGTTGTCTAATTTGTTCATGTACAGTTGTTCACAATATACTTTTATGATACATTTTATTTCTTTTGATTCAGTGGTGATGTCCCCTCTTTTGTTTCTGATTTTATTTATTTTCATCTTCTATTTTTTGTTACACTAGCTAAGGGAGTATCATTTTTGTAACCTTCTTAAAAAAATCTTTTGATTTTATTATTCTTTCCTGTTTTTTATTATCAGTTTCATTTATTTCTTCTCTAATCTTTATTATTTCTTTCCTTCTGCTTGTTGTGATATTAGTTTACTGTTCTTTTTCTAGTTTCTCCAGATGTGCAGTTCTTTGATTTTATCTTTTCATATATATATATATATATAATTGAACTATATTATTTATACATGAACATGCATAAAAAAAAGTGTGTAGAAAGATTGTGAACTACCAAGTAAACATGCATAAGATCATAGAGGAATGTTATACATCACCCCTCTACCAACAGCTTGCATTTTTGTGAAATATTTGTTACAAACTATGCAAGAGCATCATCAAAATATTACTACTAACTATAGTCCCTATCTTACATTTGGTGTATTTTTCCCCCAACCCATCCTATTTTTTAAAAATATATTTTTATTACAGAGGTTGTGAATTTACAAAATAATGCACATGCATAGATTTTCCATAGTACACCCCTTCACCAACACACCACACCGTAGTGGAATATTTGTTAAAGATTATGAGATAATATAATCAGACTACTACCACCAACCATGATTCATAGCATACATTTGGCACACTTTTTCCATACACCTCCATTATCGACACAGTACATCTTTGGCATTGATGCAAGACTATTACAGTATTGCTGTTAACCACAGTCTATAGGTCCACCAATTGTAATTTCCCCATGCTTCTCCACATTCCTACTGCCTTGCAAGAGTGATGTGCATCTGCTTTAGCTCACAGAAGGATACTCTTGTATTTGTATGCTCAGCCAAAATTCTCATCCACATCTGGGTTCACTGTGCTATTCAGTTCCTAGATTATTCTTTAGCTTTCTTTCAATTGACATTTACTTCCCCAGACTACCCTTTTCAGTCACAATCCCATTTGTAAACCAGCTGCCACTCACTATAATGTGTTACCACCAACTCTATCCATTTCCACATTTTTACAGTCAAGTTAATTAAAACTTCTACATATAATAATCACAGTAGTTCTTCTCAACCTTCCTCTTATTTCCTAATAACATATATTCTAGGTTTTAACTCCATGTGTTTATTCTTCATATTTAGTTCATATTATGGAGACCATGCAATATTTGTCCTTTTGTGTCTTGCTTACTTGGCTTAGTATTATGTCTTCAAGATAAAACCATGTTATCATGGATCCCAACTTCATTTCTTCTTACTACAGCATAGTATTCCATCTAACATATATACCACATTTTGTTTATCCACTCATTGGTTGATAGACACTTGGGGTGTTTCTGTCTTTTGGCAATTGTGGATAACACCACTATGAACATTAGTGTGCAGATTTCTGTTCCTGACATAGTTTGTAGTTCTTCTGGATATATTCCTCGTAGAGGAATTGCTGGATCATATGGCAGTTCTATTTTTAGCCTCCTGAGGAACCATCAAACCATCCTCCACAGAGGCTGCACCAATTTACAATCCCAACAACAGTGAAGGAGTGCTCCTATTTCTCCACATCCTCTCTAGCACATATTGTTGTCTGTTTTTTTAATAATGGCCATTTTATGCTGTGTTAGGTAATATCTCATTATTGTTTTAATTTGCATTTCCCTAATAGCTAGTGATATGGAACATTTTTTCATGTACTTTTTGGCTACTTGTATTTCCTCTTTGGAGAAATTTCTATTTAAATCTTTGGCCAATTTTTCAATAGGATTGTTTGCACTTTTATTGTTGAGTTGTATGATCTCTTACAGAATGGAAATCAAACCCTTATCAGATATGTGGTTTCCAAATATTTTCTACAGTTGAGTGGGCTGCCTTTTCACCATCTTGCTGAAGCCCTTTGAATCACAGAAGTGTTTAATTTGAGGAGCTCCATTTATCCATGTTTTCTTTCATTTCTCATGTTTTTGGTATAAGGATTAAGAATCCACCACCTACCACCAGATCTTGAAGATGTTTCCTTACATTTTCTTCTAGGAACTTTACGGTACTTGCTTCTTTGTTTCCATCTTGATCCATTTTGAGTTAATTTTTTTATAAGGTGTGATATAGTGGTCTTCTTTCTTTCTTTTACCTATGGATACCCAGTTCTCCCAGCATCATTTTTTGAATAGACTGTTCTGTCCCACCTGAGTGGGTTTGACAGGCTTGTCAAAAATCACTTGGCCATAAATGTGAGGGTCTGTTTCTGGACCATCAATTCAGTTCCATTTGTCTATCTTTATGCCAATACCATGCTGTTTTTACCACTGTAGCTAGTTAATATGGATTAATGTCTGGAATTGAGAGTTCTCCAACTTCACTTTTCCTTCTGAATTTGTTTCTGGTTATTCAGGGCCTCTTACCCTTCCACATAAATTTGGTAATTGTGTTCTGTACTCATTTTAAAAATGCTGGTGGAATTTTTTTATTGGGATTGCATTGAATCTTTATCTCAATTGGGGTAGAATTGACATCTTAATGATATTTAGTCTTCCAATCCATGAGCATGGAATGTTCTTCCAATTATTTAGATCTTCTTTGATTTCTTTTAGTAATGCATTATAGTTTTATGAATAGAAGTGCTTTAAATATTTGATTCTATTAGTTGTTATTGTAAATGGAATTTTTTCCTGACTTCCTCCTCTAATTGCACATTACAACTGTATAGAAACACCTAAGATTTTTGCATATTGAGTTTGTATCCTGACACTCTACTGAAATCTTTAATTAGCTCTAGCAGCTTTGTTGTAGATTTTTTGTGAATTTCCAGGTATAGGATCAAACCTGTGAATAGTGAAAGTTTTAATTCTTCCTTTCTGATTTAGATGCATTTTATTTCTTTTTCTTGCCTGATTGCTCTAGCTAGAAACTCTAGCACTATATTGAACAACAATGGTGACATTGGGCATCCTTGTCTTGTCCCTGAACTCAAAGGGAAAACTTTCAGTGTTTCACCATTGAGTACAACATTAGTTGTGTTTTTTTCATAGATGACCTTTATCATGTTGAGAAAGTTTCCTTCAATTCATATCTTTGGTAGTATTTTGATCAAGAAATATGCTGCATTTTGTCAAATGCCTTTTCTGCATCAATGAATAGAATCATGTGATTTTTCTTCTTTAATTTATTAATGTGGTGTACTATGTTGATTGGTTTTCTTGTGTTGAACCATGCTTGCCTATCTGGTATAAAACCCAGTGATGAATTATTCTTTGAGTGTGTTGTTGGATTCAATTAGCAAGTATTTTTTTGTGGACTTTTTGCATCTGTATTCATTAGAGAAATCGGTCTGTAATTTTCTTTTTTCATAATATCTTTATCTGGCTTTGGCACTAGGGTGATATGGGTTTCATAGAATGAGTTTGGTAGCATTCCTTCTTGTTCAATTTTTTGGAAGAATTTGAGTAAGATTGATATTAAATCCTCTTTGAATATTTAGTAGAAGTCACCTGTGAAACTATCTGGTCCTGGGATTTTCTTTTTGGGGAGCTGTTTGATGACTGTTTCAATCTCTTTACTTGTGATTGGTTTTTCGAGGTCTTCTATTTCTTCTAGGGCTGATGTAGGTTGTTTGTACATTTCTAGCAATTTTTTCATTACATCTACATTGTCTAGGGTTTGGCAAAAAGTTGTTCATAATATCCTCTTATGATCTCTTTTATTTCTGTGGGGTCAGTAGTAATGTTCCCATTTGCATTTTTTATTTCATTTATTTACATCTTCTCTCTTTTTATCTTAGTCAATCTAGCAAAGGGTTTGTTGATTTTGTTAATCTTCTCAAATAATCAATTTTTGGTTTTTTTAATTCTCTCTATTATTTTTTGTTCTCAATTTCATTTTCTACTGCTATGATCTTTGTAATTTCATTCCTTCTACTTGTTTTGGTGTAAGTTTGCTGTTCTTTTTCTAGTTCCTTCAGCTTTGTTTTTAGGTCATTGATTTTAGCTCTTTCTTCTTTTTCTCTGTAAGCATTGACAGCTATAAATTTTCCTCTCAACACTGCCTTCACTGTATCCCATAGGTTCTGACATGTTGTGTTCTCATTGTCCATTGTTATTCATCTCAAGAAATTTATTGATTTCTCTTAAAATTTCTTCTTTGACTCACTGGTTATTTAAGAGTAGTTGTTTAATCTCCATATATATGTGAATTTTCCCTTCTGCCACTTGTTAATTTCCAACTTTTTTCCATTATAATCAGAGAAAGTGCTGTGTATAATTTTGGTTTGTTGAATTTACTGAGATCTGCTTTGTGACCCAACATATGGGCTATCCATGAGCAGTTGAAAAGAATGTATATCCTGATGTTTTGGGGTACAATGTTTTGTATATATGTCTTTTAGGTTTAGTCAATTTATCACATTATTCAAGCTCTCTGTTTCTTTGTTGATCCCTGTCCAGATGTCCTATCCAGTGAGGAGGGAGATGTATTGAAGTTTCCATCTACTATTGAAGAGATTTCTATTTCTCCCTTCAGTTTTGCCTGTGTTTGCCTTATGTATATTGGCGCATCCTGTTTAGGTGCATATATATATATATGATTGTTATTTCTTCTGGGTGAATCATCCCTTTTATTAATATGTAATGTCCTTCCTTGTCTTTAATAACAGTTTTGCTTTTAAAGTCTATATCATCTGATATAGATATAGTTACCTCAACTTTTTTTTTTATTACTGCATGTATGGAATAACTTTTTACAACCTTTAACTCTCAATCTATTGGTATCCTTGGTTTTAAGATGAGTCTCTTGCAGACAACATATATTTGGCTCATATTTTCTTTCCATTCCACCAGTCTGGGTCTTTTGATTGGGGAGTTTAGTCTATTAATGTTTAATGCTATTACTTTAAAGGCAGTTCTTATTTTATCCATTTTAGTCTTTGGATTTTATCTGTCATTTTATTTTCACCACTCGTTTGATAGTTTTAGTTACTGTTACTGATACAGTCATCATTTCTTGACCCTCTACCAAGCCTCTTTCTCTGTCTTTTCTTTTCAGGCTGTATCACTCCCTTTATTATTTCCTGCAAAGCTGGTCTTTATGTTATAAACTCTCTCTGTTTCTGTTTATCTGTGAATATTCTAATCTTGCCCTCATTTTTTAAAGATAATCTTGCCAGCTATAAAATTCTTGGCTGGCAGTTTTTCTCTTGCATTATCTTAAATATGTCATACCACTGTCTTCTTGCCTCCATGGTTTCTGATGAGAATTTGGCACTTAATCTTATTGGGTATCCCTTATATGTTATGCATTGCTTTTCTCTAGGTGCTTTCAGAATTCTCTCTGTTTTTGGCATTTGACATTGTGATTCATATGTGTCTTGGAGTTGGTCTATTTGGATTTATTCAGATGGGAATATATTGTGCTTTTTGGACACAGATATCTGTGTCCTTCAATAGGATTGGGAAATTTACGACCATTATTTCTTCAAATATTCCTTCTGCCCCTTTTCCTTTCTCTCCTCCTTCTGGACACCCATGACATGTATGTATGCATGTCTCTTACTGCCGTTTAGTTCCCTGAGACCCTGTTCAATTTTTTCCATTCTTTTCTTCATCTGTTCTTTTGTATGTTCACTTTCAGCAGCCATGTCTTCAAGATCACTGATCCTTTACCTGCTTGCTCAAATATGATGTTATATGCCTCCATTGTATTTTTAATTCCATTTATTGCACCTTTCATTCCCATAAGGTCTGCTATTTTTCTATGTATGCTTTCAAATTTTTCTTTGTGCTCTCCCAGTGTCTTAATATCCTTAATCTCTTTAGCTATAACATTGAATTTATTAAAGACATTTGTTTGAAAATCTATGATTAGTTTTCTCCACTCCTTTATGTCATTTGCAGGTTTATCTTGTTCCTTTAGTTGAGCCATATCTTTCTGTTTCTTGGCATGGATTGTAAGTTTTTGTTGGTGATTTTGCATTTTGCTTGCTAGATTATTTATTCTGGGTGCAGTTTCTCCCTTTAGTTTAGGGATTTCTTGTCTTTTCTCCCTTGCTCATTGTGTAGCAGGAATCGAGGATGTAGTTGGTGCTGTAAGCTATGGAGTCTAAAGCTGCCCATGTTGCCCCAGGACTTGACAAAGCTTTTCCCACCTTTCTTCTCTGTCAGCAGTAGGGACAGAGCTGCAGCTGTGTATAATAATCCAAGTTGGGCAGGACAAGACTGTCTGTAGTTGCCCAGAGAGGCTGATGGAGGTTCACACCCCTTTCTCCCCTAACTTGGGTGGAGATTGAGCTATAGTGGGCAGCAAGTCTATGCCATGTGGGTCCACAAAGACCACAGTTACCCAGGTAAACTAACATAGCACCAGACCCCCTCTCTGTTGGGGGTGGGAATGGATGCTCTAGAGTGTCCAACAATCTAATCCGTGTTGGCTGAATATGTCTGCAGTTGCCCTGAGAGTCTGAGGGAGTGCTGTCTCTTCTGCCTTTTAGAGTGTGGGAATGGAATCACCAATTCCCAACAGTTCATTCTCTGTAAGCTGAAAGTACCCGCCATTGCCCAGGGAGGCTGAGGAAACACCAGCTCACTCTTATCTTGTTGGGTGGTGGGCATGGTTCTATGGGTGCCCAACAGTTCAGTCCCTTTAGGCTGAGAATACCTGCCATTGCCCAAAGAGGCTGAGGAAACACCAGCTCCCTCCTATCCTATTAGGGCATGGGATTAGTTCTACAAGCACCCAACAGTTAAGTCCCCATAGGCAAAAGGTACCTACCATTGCCTGGGAAGGCTGTGAGGACACCAGACTCCTCTTATCCTACTGGGGGTGGGGATGAATCCATAGGCATCTAACAGTTCAGTTCTTGGAGGCTAAAAGTGTCTGCCATTACCCAGAAAGGCTCTTGAAACACCCGTCCCCTCCTTTATTATTGTGATGTGAGGGTGGATCCACAAGTACCCACAAGTCCAGGCTGTGTCGGCCTAAAGCACCTGCAGTTATCCAAAGGGGCTGAGCAAACACAATCCATCTCTTATCCTATTGGGGATGGGGGTGGAGACACAGGTGCCCAACAGTCTGGTTTGTGCAGCTCCAAAGTGCCTGCAGTTACCCTGAGAGGCTGAGGTAACACCATCCCCCTCCTATTCTATGGGGAGACAGAGGTGGAGATGGAGTAAAAGGTACTCAACAAACCACTTCCTGTAGGCTGAAAATGCCTGCCATTGCCCAGAGAGACTGAGGCTACCCAGTTTCTCTCCTATCCTATTGCTGTGCAGGGATGCAGCCCCAGGTGTCTGACTATTCAGTCTTTGCCAGCAGAGAGCACCTACAGTTGCCTGGATAGCCAGGTGCAGGTCCCAGCATCTTCCTTTCTGTATGTCTGTTGGAGCTGAGGCTGAGGCCTAGGCTAGGTCTGCAGTCTGATCTTGGTGGAAAGAAGCCAGTCCTAACTTCACTGGATTTTCAGTCAGCCAGGATTCACTTCATGGAGTCAAAATAGTAGTTACTGGACTCTTCAACTTGGACTGGCTCAAACCGTATCTGTTTCTAGGATTATACTTTAGCCAGCTGAGCCCACTAATCAGTAGCTGAAGTCAGTGGACAACTGTCTCTTCCTTCCCCTTTTATGGGAAATGAAGCTTCTAACTCCAGCTAAGGAACACCTCTGGAGGTGGCTTGTGCCACTAGAGTAAGATGGGCACTGGCTTCTGCAAGTGTTTTTGCAGTTTCCCAGAAAGGTGGTGCAGATCCCCCCAGCTTCCTCCCTGCCAGAGGTGGGACTGGCGTTTAGGCTAGAGCTGCAATCCGATCTGGGTGGAAAGAAGCTGGTCCCTACCAGCACTGTGATTTTCAATTAGCCCCATTTCCCCTCATGCAGGGGAGCAGAGTCAAAATGGCAGCTACCGGCCTCCTTTTGACTTGGACAGGCTCAAAGTTTAGCTGTTCATAGGATTATACTTTAGCCCACCCAATTTACTAACCAGTAGCTGAAGTCAGTGCCACACCTTGTCTTCCTTCCCCATATTTTCAGAATGGAGCTTAAAACTCCAGCCATGGAATAGCTCCAGAGGCAGCCTGAGCCACAGGAACCAACCTTCATGGCATGGAGGGCTCTACTTAGGAATCATCTCTTCAGATGGGCATACTTTCAAGGATGTTGCAGGATACTCTTCAACAAACAGGTGCTTTAGATAGTGCTGGAAGATTACTAACTTCTCTGTAGCACGAGCTGACTCCAGGAGTCCTTTACTCTGCTGCTATCTTGGCTTCTTCCTCTCTTTCTTCATTTTTAATGTAGGCTTAGAGCTAACATTTCCCTTTCAGCACTGTCTTCACTGCATCTCATAATTTTTATGTGTTGTGTTCTCATTTTCATTTGCCTTGAGATATTTGCTGATTTCTCTTGCAATTTCGTCTTTGACCCACTGATTATTTACAAATGTTTAAATTCCATTTTAGTGAATTTTCCAGTTCTCCATCCAAAACTAATTTTTAGCTTCATTCTGTTGTTGTCAGAGAAAGTGCTTCATATAATTTCATTCTTTCTACATTAATTGAGACTTGATCTGTGCCTTAACATATGTTCTATCCTGGTGAATAATCTATGAGTACATGAGAAAAGTGTGTATCCTCATATTTGGAAGTGAAATATTCTATACATTTCTGTTAGGTCTAGTCCTTTTATCATATTATTTATGATTTCTGTTGTTATTGATCCACTGTCTAGATGTTTTATATATTGCTGAGAGTGGTGTTCTGAAGTCCCCCACTATTATTGTACAGGTTTGTATTTCTCCCCTCAGTTTTGCCAGTGTTTGCCTCATATATTTTGGGGCATCCTGGTTAGGTGCATAAATATTTATGATTGTTATTTATTCTTCATAGAGTGCCCCATTTATGAATATGTAGTGTCCTTTATCTCATCTAAAAGTTTTGCATTAAAATCTACTTTGCCTGATATTAGTATAGCTCCCCTGTGTCATTTTTGGTTGCTATTTTCATTGAAAATAATTTTCTAAACATTTCCTTGCAACCTATTCATTTCCTTGGGTCTAAGGTACATCTCTTGAAATGAACATATAAATGATTATATATCCATTCTGCCAATCTGTGTCTCTTAATTGAGGAGTTTAACCCATTAACATTCAATATTATTATTAGAAAGGCCATTCTTATATCAACCATTTTATCTTTAGGCTTTTAGATGCCATATCTTATTTTTGTTTTTCTTTTTATATGTTTAGTTACCTTGCAAATAATCATCCTTTCTACACTGTCCTCCAAAACTCTCTCTTTTGTTTTTCATTTCTGCCTGAAGAACACCTTTTAGCATTTCTTACAGGGCAGGACCCTTGTTGATGAATCCTCTCAATTTCTGATTATCTGTGAATATTTTAATCTCACCCTCATTTTTGAAAGACAATTTTGATGGATACAGAATTCTTGCCTGGCAGTTTTTCTATTTCAGTACCTTAAATATGTCATACCAGTGCCTTCTCCCCTCGATGGCTTCAAATGAGAGGTCAACAGTTAATCTAGTGAGCACCCTTTGTATGTAACAGATTGTTTTTCTCTTGTTGCTTTTGGGACTCTCTCTTGAACTTTGACATTTGACAATCTGATTAGTATGTGTTTGGGAGTATTTCTCTTAGGATTTATTCTGTTTGGAGTACAGAGCACTTCCTGAACACAGACATCCATTTACCTTATAAGAGTTGGAACATTTTCAGCAATTATTTCCTCAAATACTCCTTCCACACTGTTTCCTTCTCTTCTTCCTCTGGGACACCCATAGTGCATATGTTTGTGTGTTTCATGCTGTCATTCAATTTCCTGAGACCCTGCTCATTTTTTCCCATGTTTTCCCTCTATCTGATTTTCTATCTGTGCAATATCAGATATCTTATCTTCCATTTAATAAATTCTTCTTCCTGTTCAAATCTGCTATTGTGTGATTCTAGTATACTTCTCACTTCTTCCCTTGTTCCTTTCATTTCCATGAGATCTGTTCTTTTTTCCATGTATGTTTATAATTTCTTCTCTACAATTAGCCAGTGTATCATTAATATCCTTTAACTCTTCTTTCATCTCCTTGAATTCATTTCAAACATTTGTTTGAACATCTTGATTACTTGTTCCAAATTCTACTTTTCCTTTGGCTTTTTAATTTGTTCCTTTTACTGTGCCATAACTTCCTGTTTCTTAGTATGTCATGTAATTTTTTGCCTATGCTTAAGCACCTGTTTATCTTGATGAGTTTACTCTGTTGGTCAGATTCTGTCTCTTACCAAATGTTTTATTGTTGTTTGGCTTTGTTTAAAGTCTCTTCTCTGATGCTTGGTTCAGCTTATTCTAAATTTTAGAATTTCTCATGTTTAACGGATACAAACCAGGCCTGGGATGTATGAAAGGGCACAGATCAATTCCACTGAGCCAAATTCTCTCTCTCAGTCTCTCCAAACTGCTCCTTCCTGGATGTTGTACTGTGGCCCCTGGCCTTGGAAGTATATGCACTGCTGACTCACTACCCTCTGTGCCCACCTGTGGGTACCTATGTGAGAAAGTCCTCCCTCACTTGCCACCCACAATGCTCACACTGCACCCAGCCATGTCTCCTGCTCCCAGCAAGTCCCCTATGTGGCTACTGACACTGCTAACCCTTTGGCTCCACCACTTTTCTGGCCCTGGTGGGGTCCCCTGAACTGCTTGCCCTGTGACTCTGCTGCTACCCTTGTACCCCATGAGTACCCCTTGCCAGCCACCCTGCTCATCACTCTGTGGCTCTGCCACTTCCCCAGTGCATGGTTATGCCCCCATCACTGGCAGCCCACACCACTATCCCTGTACCACTTCTGCTTTCACTAAGCCCAGTAAGCCTGCCTGTCTTCTTGCCTCTTGTGGAATACAAGAGCACACTGCTGCTCCCTACTCTACCATCTTGATTTGCCTATAATTATTAATTTAAGATGGTAAAAAAAAACGTTGTTTTTTTATAAAAGCATATATTTGAAAATTTGTTCATTGAGACCTTTATAATGTCTCTAATTTTTACTCCCATAAATAACAATTCTATAAACAACTGTACAATAATTTTCAAAGTGTAATATTTTTCAAGTTCTTGGAATTCATTGTTATGTATAACTATGCATAAATTTATTTTTCTACATTGTTTTTTGAAATCCTTCCAGAAATTTTCTGTAATTATATTTGCATATGTGTGGTTCTGTATGTCTTCTGTCTTCTTTTATATTAGTGAGGCCAGTATCTCAATGTTGGTGATTGTACAAAACAAAATGATATGCATATGGATAATATGTTCTCTTGTGATAATTCTTAGTATATCTCTTTGTTAGTATGGATACAATTATATTTATATCATTTTCATTAAATTGTATTATCAATGTAATTTAAATTTCATGCATTTGTTCTCTGAATATATATCTTTCTGAGAATCATTTGTCTGTTCATCCTTTTGAATTTTGTTAATTTACCTAGGATGGGTGTTAATCTAACAACATGTATAGAAAACACATGAAAAGTTGTTCAACATCACTAACTATTGGAGAAAAGCAAATAAAAACTCTAATGCAGTATCATTTCGCTTTATAAAATGGCCATTATTAAAAAACAAAACAAAATAGAAAACAGCAAGTACTGAAAAGGATGTGGAGAAATAGGATCACTCCTTCACTGTTGGTAGAAACGTAGAATGGTGTATCCTCTGTGGAAAATAATTTTGCAGTTCCTCAGCTAGTTAAATATAGAATTGTGATATGATCGGCAATTCCACTAGTAGGAATATATTCAGACACACTGAAGTTTATTTTAAAAAAGCAATTACATGAACTGATATTTGCTCACTGGTGTTCATAATGGCATTATCCACAATTGCTACAAGAAGGAAACAACCCGAGTATCTATCAACTGATGAATGGATTGAAAAATGTGGTATATACATACACTGGAGTACTTCTCAGCTGTAAGAAGAAATAAAATTCCAACATATGTGACAACATGGGTGAACCTTGAGGATATTATGTTGATTGAAATAAGCCAGAGAGAAAATAAAAAGCATTGTATGACCTCACTATAATGAACAAAATACAATGAATAAACTCACGGTGTTAAAATCTAGAGTATAAATTACTAGGGTATAGTATGAAGGTTGAGAACAGGGCTCAGATGATTAAGATATGCAGAATTTTTAATAAGATTGTAAATGTTAGCAAAGGATAGAGTTGATAGTAACGTATAGTGACTATAACTAAAACTGCTGACATATAAATGTGAATGTGGCTGAAAGGGGTATTCTAAGGGCATAAATGTCAATGGAAAGAAAATTAGAAGATAATCTTGGGATTGCAAAATCATGAATTTGGCGGTGGATATGGACTGTGGTTAATACAATAAATACCATAATGAACTAGAATAAATATATACCACTTTTACAAGGACTTAAGAATATGGTGATATATGGGAAAATATAACTAACACAACCCATGGAATATAGATATTATTTTTGCATAAATGGAAAAAGGGTACTAAATCAACTATAAGGGTCAACAATAAGGGGGTATAAGAAAGTAAGGAATTTTTCTGAAGTAATGAAAAGATACTAAAATTGACTGAGGTCAATACAACTCTGTGATGAAATGGAGAGTCACTGTGTGTAAAATGTGGATAGATTGTACCAGGCATGGGGCTATATAACAGTGAACTTACAGTGGATGATATATTATGGTTAACAATAAATATATGAAAACATTTTTACATGAATTATATCTAATGTAAACTAATAATACATGGTATTAATGGTGACTTACTGGGAAAATAAATCTAATGGAAGCTATAGACAATAGTTAGAAATATTTGAATTTTCTTTATCAATTTTAACAAATATTCCAAAACAAAGCAAGGTGGTGGTGGGTTGGTATATGGGAATCCTGTATCTCACTCATGGTTGTTTTATAAATTTCTTTAATAAAAAAGTAAGTAGTTCTCAGAGCCAAAGGCCAAATAAGCCAGGTTATGAAATTTTCATGGTTCTATTGAAAAGGAGAAAAGTAAGGGAAAGAAATATGAAAAACGGTTTTATTAAGATTTTTTCAGTTCCTTAAAGCAAAAACCATTGAGTCCTTTAATTTTACCTACTATTTTTAAGGAATTTTGTCCAACATACTTTGAAATTATCTGTATTCATGGACCTACTTCTTTAAGATATCACAACTCCATTGAGGAGATCTGTCTTTCTGCTCTTTTCCTGCATGTGGAAACTAGGTGGATACTTTCTGGTACCAAAAAAATTAAAGACTGAAATTGGACGCATCCTAATATGATACATCAGTGTCTTCAGACTAATCATTTCCTTTCTTGTTTTTCTTTCTTTTTTTTTTAACTAGAGAAGTTGTGAGCTTACAGTAAATTCTTGGAGAAAATCTAGAGTAACAATATTTACATCCTCCCTGCCTGTCTATTAACAGCTGGCATTAGTGGAGTACATTTGTTACAACTGGTGAAAGAAAATAATTATAATTTTACTATTAACTATAGCCCTTGATTTTTAATAGGGTTAGCCACTTTCTTACTTAATAAAGTATCAGAAGTGTGCCTCCAAATCTCCACTGAGTTACATAAAAATATTTGGTATCCAAAACTAGATAGTCTAAGATGTCTCTTGATGTTGGACAAATTAGGTTACATCTACACTTCAGTATCACTATTTAAAAAAGCAGTAGTCTCAAGGAAAATGTCTTGCCTTTGCGTGATAGTGTCATTTTTGGTTTCTCAAACATACAATATCATAACTCCATTCACAAAATTTTTGGTACTCATTGAATTTTTTAAAAAATGTATCACAATTTAGTGAAAGAAAAATAATACTTCATGTTAGTTTTCACTGTGAGAAATTTCAACTCAGACATACCAGAAATTCACAAACAAATTTCATCGATACCAATATCACAAAACACTAAATCTGGAATTCTTTAAGTGGATATTCAAGGATCTTTATTGAAGAGACCAAATTCAGCAAATTCCTCCTCTCATTCTTTCTTTCTTCTCTCTTTTTTTTAACCCACATGCTGAGCCTTGAAAGGAAAAGTGGGCATTTGAAAAAATATGAAGTCATAAATATAATAAATTGGTTACTTGGGTTTTAAAATTCAATAGCTGAGATACTCACTTGGGTTTTAGTACTCTAATCCTGTAACATCATCTTCCTCTCCACTTTTCCTACTAGTGCTTTTGCTAACGCAGATGTCACTCATAAATACACATAGACAGTTTCATTCTCTGATATTTTCACATTACATAGCAGCTGAAAGCCCTCTCTTTTCTTAAAACTTCCACACTCCATTTCTCCCTGTGGAGAAAGTACTCAGTTAACACATCATCTCCTCAGAAAACCTTCCCAAGGCTTCACAGTCAAATAACTCTTTTTCTATAAATTCTACAGTTCAACTACACACTCACACTTTCAATTAAATGATGTTATCCTGAATTATATCCTTCTCTCATTTGTGCTGTAACATCTTTTTGTTCACTTGTTAATACATCTTTGAAGTAAGGAAGACAAGTTATGGTTGTTCAGTTTTGCATACTTCATGCTAAACTGGAAAGCAAAGTTTGACAAAGAACACTCATGGAGATTTCGTGTCCAGAACCCATGCTTTCATGTTCCATGACAATCTCCTGCAGACATCCACTCAACATGGACACACAGATCCCCAAACCAGCAATATAAGAACCCATGCAAAAAGGCAAGGAATGGGCTTAAGTCTTGGATCAAAAAACCACTTTTTCTCATAAGAAAACTAGTATTAAAAAAATACCCTTGTGGCCCTATAGTTAAAATTTAGGTATGGGCTTAATATTCTCCAATACCTTTTGTATTCTTCATGCTTTATGTAATTAAGAATGAAAACGCCTGTGTCTGTCATTGCAATGCCATTAAGGACAATTCCAATGTCACCAAATTGCCCCTATATTATACATATTTTTCCCGCTCGCTCCGCTCAGAACCTCTAGTGACCGCCATTATATATCTTGTCATAACTTACAAAATTGTGTGGGAGAGAGATTAAACTATTGTAAACTATAATCCACACTTTATGGCAATACTCCAATATGTGTTCATCAATTGTAACAAATGTACTACACTAATGAATGATGTTGTTAATGTGGGAAAGTATAGGAGGGGTAAGGAGTGGGGTATATGGGAATCCCCTATATTTTTTATGTAACAATTATGATACTTATGTAACTTAAGTATCTTTTTTTAAAAAAGAAAAGAGTATATTAAAAAAAAAACAATGAAAAGGGAGATGTTCAGAGGTATAGGAGAGTTAAAAAGAAAAACATAAAACATGATTTAAGAAACTACATCCAGAAGTAAATTTTTGGAAACATGTGTTCAATTTCTACAAATTCTAGGAACTCACAATAATCATGGATTAGCTACTGAAAATTTTGAAATAGAATGATACAGTAGAATGGGAGCTCTGATTACAGGGAATTTATTTTTATTTTTTTATGGCTAACTAGAATATCACTTGACACACAATAAGGGAGTCAATAAATATTATGTCAAGTTGAATAGAATTTTGAGTAAAAAATATTTCTGTGTGAATCTGGTGCTGGGTGACTGTGCCAGAGATTGCTAGATATCCATGAAAATGTACACTTTCTCCTAGGCAGTATAACAGAGGTTTACATGGGTTCATGGCCTTCAAGTTCAATATTGTGAGAGTTGGATAGTCAATGCAGAATCACATTGTTAATGTAGAAAACCCTCAAAGGACACCTGGTAATTGACTTCCAGCAGGCTCTGACATAGGTGTCTAGCACCAGGAACATTCAAAGCCATTTTTCAATACATATTTTTATAAGAGAATTTGTGAGCTTAGAAAACAATCATGCATAATGTAGAGAATTACCATTCGTTACCTCTCCACCAGCATCTTTTATTGTTGTGGTATATTTGTTACAGCTTATTAAAGAACATCATCAGACTATTACCACTAAATATGAATCATAGTGTGCATTTGGTATATTTTTTCCATACACTTCCTATTATTAACACCATGTATTAATATTGTACATTTGGTATAGTTTAAGAAAGAACACTTTCATATTTGTATCATTAACCACACAGTTAATCTTCCACCACATGGTTCATTATGTTATACAGTCCCATGTCTTGTACAGTTTATCCAATGTGTACCCTCAGCTGCTCTCAATTTCATCACAAGCAACAACCCAAGTGACCATCAACTGATGAATGGATAATGCTGTAAGAAAATTGAATTGGGACACATATGATAACATGTGTTGAGAACATTACGATGTATGAAATAAGCCAGACACAAAAGGACAAATACTGTATGGTCTCACTAATATGAACTAAACACAGGCCATTTTTAACAGAAATAATCTAGGCCCCTTGTGCAGCTAGATGCAGTTTTGTGACTAACTTTTTGTAAATTTGCTGTAGACAGAAGTATATGTGTCAGTTCCAGGCTGAAATCTAAAATGTTGAATGTGTACTTCTCAGAGTTTATTTCTTCTTTTTGCCACCTAAACCCAGGCTAGTGGTGTAACTATTGTAGATAAGAGGATTCTATTGCAATACTTTACAAATGGTGTACATTTGAAAAACCTGGTGCTAAAATTCAAATATGGTTTACGAGTTTTGGGGTGGAGTCCAGAATTCTGCATTTCTAACAAGCTCCCAGATGATGCCAATGATGTTAAGACATTAATCACATGTTGAGTATGAAAGCATGAGGGAAGGTCAGGAAAAGATAAGAAAGGAACCTGAGTCCATGAATGAAGAAGGGATGTACTGCCCTGTCAACCTGAGCCATTTTTAAGGTCTGTCACATCAAGAAGAATAAACCTCCTATATGGTAAATAGCTTTATCATTGGGTCTTTCTTTTATAGAAGCCTACTATTACTCTAATATAATATATAACTCAAACATATATGACACCACTCTCTTGTTTATATAATATTACTATATTCCTAAGAGGGTACTTGGATTTCTATTATTATGTGTCACATATAAAGATGAAATTCCTTCCTCAAAATTTTGTATATTTTCCACTAATGATAAAGTTTTATTGACATAATAACATATATCATTGGAATTAGAAGCTCATCATAGAAGATATATAAGGAGAAAAGATGAGAAATTCCCTCCTCCATCATGAAAGAACTTCAGATAAGGGGTTTATCTTCAGATACGTAGGACAGATTGGAATTTGTTAATGTCCAGAGATGGACTTTCTTGAATGGCCTAACTTATTTTTATAAAATAAAAATGGCCTGGAACATAAATCAGAACATGTGTTTACTAATTTTCTGGGAAAATACAATTAGAGAAGAGCTCTAAATATGTAGAGCATTACTTATCTATTGCTATATAACAAATTATCACAAATTTACCAGCATGAAACACTTCTCATATTATCTTACAGTTTCTGTGGGTCAGGCGTGTGGGTACCCCTAAACTCCATGAAACACTGGGTGCTTCTGTGGTGTGTCACAATCAAGGTGTCAGTCAGAGCTGTGATCACATCTCAAGGTTCACTTGGAGAAGGATCTGCTCTCAAACTCATGTGGTTGTTGGCAAAATTTAGTTCTTTGCAAGTTGTTGGACTGATGGGCTCAGTTCCTGCTGGGTGTTGGCTAGAGGCTGCCCTCAGTTCTTTACTATGTGGGCAACTCCATGGGGCAGTTCACAGCCTGTACATTTGCTTCATCAAAGCCAAAATAAGAGAATCTGTGAGCAAGATGGAAATCCTTTTATTTACCTATTCTTCTGGTTAGTAGGAAAACACGTATCTCACCCACCCTCAAAGAAAGAGGATGACACAGGTATGAATACCATGGGAAGGAATAATTTCAAACATTTTAGAGTCTCTTCATGCTCACCCTAGTTAGTATATGATTTTCCATGAGACATTCTCATAAAATGAAAATTGTCCTAAGAAATTTTCTGTGCTTAGGATAGAATCATTAATAGATGATCTCACAACATTTCAGTGATTATTGGGGACTAGGTAATCATAATTGACTAGGCTTGAGAGTTCATCCATTCCCAATGCTTTACCCTAAGATTTCAGTCTCATGCTTCACTTTTGGTTTTCTGTGTGCCTGAACTATTTCATAATGTAAATGCTTTTTTACTACACTATATTTTATTTTCTAAAGTACAGAATATTTTCCTTAATTTTTAATATTAAATAGAACAATTTAACAATTTTATATGAAAAATCTCATGAATCCCAATTTTAATGAGCATGATTTATAATATAATGTTACTAATAAATCTGTGTAAGCATAAAAATGTTGTAAGATTGCAATTATAGTACATATAGAAATGTAAAACTAAAATAAATTTTCAAACATAACTGCAACACTACTATTAACATTTAAATGAGCAATATAATTTAACATGACTATTAATGTGGTTATATTATAGTAAAATTGACATGTATGAATATCACACAGTGTAGCAAAGGTAATTTTGAGTTTGATGTTTTAATCCATGTTAGTACCAATTTTTTCTATTGAAACTGAAGTAAGCCATTATCATGCACCCCAAAATTATTTGATATCCACTTGACGCAAATGCTTTTCTCACTGTAGGGTTTGAAATTGTATATACCTAGAAACGCATGTTCTTAAAGTTAATTCATTTCTGTGCTTCATATTGTAAGTAGGCTCTTTTGATGAGGCTACTTTAGTTAAGGTGTGACCCACCTCATTCAGGATGGGACTTGATCCTCTTACTGGAGTCCATTATAAGTGTGATGAATAAACACAAAAAGAGAGAAAACCATGGAATCAAGAAGGTAAAAGAAATGAAACATGGGACAAAATGGAGAGACAAACAGATACTGCCATGTGTCTTGCCATGTGGTACAGGACCCATGGATCACTGGCAGCCAGTCTTTGGGAAGAAAGCATTGCTTAGATGATGATTTGGGCATTTTTTCCAACCTCAAAACCTTAGCTAATATTTTATCATTGTTAAAAGCCAGAACATTTTGTGGTATCTGCTTTTAGCAGCCTAACAAACTAAAACACTCACAAAGTTCTTGCCTGCTTACTTCTTATATTCTCTGCACAGTGTAGCAGTGGTATTGTAGCCATATTAGCAATATTCTCTGGCAATAAATTATTGAAAAATTATCACTAAATCTAGATGTAAGTTGGGTATCAGATGACCCAGAATGTGCTCATATTTATTTTTATAACCCAAAAGAAAACACTAATGAAGCATTTTTATAGAAACCAATAGGCCCATTGTTAGGATCTGTTGTTTATTCTTCAAATTTTAAAAATCCTATCATGATAACCACCATAATTACTTAATGAGTTTCTGGTATATTTCCAGCACTCTATAAATGACTTGGGAAATATTCCTATATAAAAATAGACAACATTATTTTCTGGGATTTTACATACTAGTGGGACAGACTAACAAGGAATATTTATGTAAATAAAAAGTATTTTAGAAGATGGTAATTATATTTAAAAAAAGGAAAGTAACATGAGGGGATTCAGAGATCTACGAGGATGCTGTACTGAACATGGTGATTTGTGAGACCATAATGCGGGAAGACTTATTGCAGTGTCTTAAGGAGGTGAAGCTATTAGCCAAAATCATTCTTGGAAGAGTAATTTAAGCAGAAGAAACTACTGGAGCAAGATCTTTAAGGTTTAAATCAGCCCAGTGTGGTCAAGGAAGAGCAAAAATTCACTGTAGGGGTAGACAACAGAACAAAGGTATGTGTAGCAAAGAGGTCAATGAAGCAATAGATGGTCAAATCATTGTAAAGATTTTGACTTTTATTCTGAATGAAATGGAGCCACTGCACAGTTTTATGCAGAAGAGTGGCCTGATTTTATACAAGTTTTACATGGAGACTGTGGCTGCTGTGTTTAGAATAGATTAAACAAGGAAAGAAGCAGGAAGAATTATGAGAATCTATTATTGCAATCAAAATAAAAGATGATTGTAGCTTAGATACGAGTGATAGGGGAATTAACTCAAAAATATATCAGATTCTTGATATAGACTAAAGGCCAGTTTTTTTTCTATGTTAGATGTGAGTTGTGATATCACCATTATTTTTTTGCTCCAATTTTTCAGTATGGGCAAATGGAAGGATGAATTTGACTAAGGAAGTCTGCGTATAGAGCATAATTGGAATAAAAACAATGAGTTGTTAATTGTGAAATTCCTGTTAAAGATATAGAGTAAGATATAATATCAAGAATTCTAATGATTCTCCAAATATGGTGAAAATCTAGGTGGATACATAAATTGAGCACCAGTAACATAGGATGATATTTAAAGTCACAGAATCCTTGATTTGAGTTTAATAATTTAATATAACAGTTGGAATGGAATTGCTTCTCTGGACTTTGATTTCATAAACAGATGAATGTCCAGAAGAATCTCATCTAACCTTGATTAATGAGGGATAAAAGCATTCCTATCATCAAAGTCCTTCCAGGAATGTTTATTCCTGGAAGAGTTTCATAAAATATCATCTACTGTCCACTACCATTTCTCCTTTGCACATTTCTCTTTTCTCCAATCCACAAAATTCACTTTGCTCAATACATCAATGCTAAAATATATCAAAAGGTAATAATGCCAAACTTGTGGCAAGTAAAGATGCTTGTTGATGTTTTAAGTAACAAAACAGGAAAAACTTGCCACTTTATCAATAGGAATTTCAGTTTGAGATATTTTCCAGTCAAGAATATGGGCTTTATGTAAATCTTCCAAACTATTTTATAACTTAATTTCAAGTTCAAAAAAATAAAATAACAGGCAAAAAGTCACTTAAGTTATGGGAGCATTACATTAAAAAGTTACACCTGGGCACTTCTATCCATCAAATCCTAAAAGCAAAGTCAACTGTTCCTCTAGGGTTTAGAAAGACAAACAGATGAACACAGATTAGTGAAATGACATAATCAGAGTCTTCTTGTTAATGAATACAATGAAGAAGAGAAAAATGCTTAAACATATTCATATCTCATAAACCTAAACCCCATAATATTTTTTACCTTTAGCATTAATATATTACCTTCTTTGCTTTTGCAACAACTATATTACAATATTGTTGTTAAATATAGTCTATAAGTCACATTAGTTATATTTTTTCCCAGAACCACCATTCTTAACACCTTGTAGTAGAACACTCCTGTATTTATATTATTAACCCAATCCTTATCTACCACCCAAATCACTATTATGCATTCCCTATATTATGCTCCAGCTGTCCTCCAACTAATATTAACCTCCCTAAAATTCCAAACTTTTAGTATCAGGATTTGAACACCCATCATTGGTGTCATTCCCAAGGAGTCATGCTCATGCAAAGCGGCATTAGATGGCTTTATCCCCCATGATCTCGAGTTCAGTCCTCAGGTCCTCAGGACAACAATCTTCATCATTTTGTTTCTCAGAGATGAACTTTTATTTCACACTCCTTCACTGTCTTGCTGTTAATGCCAAAACTTATTAGCTAACAATACCTGAACCAAAATGTACATTCAATGGCTGTCATAAAAATACAAATCTAAAATGCAAAATCCTTATCTTGATTATTGAGCAATAACTTTCTGTCCAGGGAGGTTTGTCTCTATAAGAATCCCGATTATCCTATGAAGTTTTCTAGATAATGATAGAATTTGACAAAGCAATATTGGCTATGGCCTCAATTAGCTTCAGCACAAAACTTCTCTCCTTACATAGAAGTGTAGTGTCAGGCAGACTTTCCTGGGTTTTGTAAAAAAACATTCAAAGAACTGTGCCCCTGCATAAATATTGTGTCCAATATCTAGTGAGAAATTTTGCCTCCTTGACTTACTCTGTTCTGCGATCACTTCTCTTATCTTCTTTCTTTGGATGTATTATAATGGTATATTTTATTGTACTCTAAAGTCTTTTTCTTTTTCTGTCAACTGTTGCATGTTTCAGTATATAATATTTCATCCATGAAATGTCAATTTTTATAATATAAATCTCACAATATTGTAAAATTGTCACAGATCCTCTAACCAAAATTTTTGGGCAGTCTTCAATGACAAATTATCAAAAAATGTCTATAAAACTTAATATTGTAAGTGAATAATGACCATGATGATGAAAAAAGTATATTAAAGTACATTGAGAATATTATGACTTAATTAAATAAACAGGTTTATTTTAAGCAGAACTGTCCATATTAAAAAAAAAATCAGTTTTCTCACTATACAATTTCAAGAGAAGATGAAGAGAGATATTACACATATGACAAAAGGTGACCAAGTTTCAATTAGGGGTTATTTATCTTATATTTATGACTCTTTGAGTTCATAGGCTTCTGGGAGTGACTTGGAACTGAATTTGAACTAGATGATATGATCCAGATTCAAAATTGTCATAAATGAATTGTTAACAAAATGGATCAGTTATCAATCAAGGAGAAAATATTAGACTTGGATAAGAAACATGGAGAAGAAAAACCTAAACCAGAAATGCACAAGGAGGGAAGTAAAGCTCTAGATATAACAGAATTTGGCTAAGAAGCTTCAATTCAGAGCATATGAGAGAGGAGAAGGTTTAGGCTCCCAATCTTGTTGCACTTGATGTACTGCTATCTTTGTAACTTTATCTCAAAATTAAGTGGGCTTCTGTGCTCTGTACTAATTTTGGCTACTTCCCCAAGAATCTTACTGAGAGAGGATTCTATGTTCTACATGAAGATGAGCATATTTTCTCTTCTTTATCAATCAATTTTATTAAAACTCAGAATATGCAGGTGGAGTATTCCTTTCTGTTGCCTCTACTCATATTTTCTTGCACCACAACTTTTTCATGGCATATTAATTTCTGCATTTTTCAAAATGTAAATCAGGGGATTGAGCAAGGATGTTGCAATAATATAAAAAATGGCCACCTCCTTGTCCACTAGAAATATGGTTTGAGGGCAAGTGTGTATGAATATTCAAAGAACAAAAGTTAAGATGATTACAATAATGTGGGAGGTACAGGTGGATAGGGCTTTCTTTCTTCCTCCTGCACTGTGGTTACTCAGAGAATGTCTGATTAAAATATAAGATATGAGCAGGATTATGAAACTCACCATGCATATGGCCCCACTGTTAAAGACTATGAGTATATTTATGAAATAAGTATCCATGCATGCAAGTTTCAACAGCGGTTGCATATCACAGAGATAGTGATCAATAACATTAGGGCCATAGAACGGTAATTTCAAAGCCAAGATAATCTGTGCTGAAGAATGAATACTAGATCCCACTCAGGCCGATTTTACCAGTGTACCACAGACATGTATGCTTATGATGGTTGTGTATTGCAGTGATTTACAAATAACCACATAGTGATCAAATGACATGAGGATGGGAACATCCATACACCCGAATAAGTGAATTACAAATATCTGGACAATGCATCTATTATAGGAGATAATTTTCTTCTCTGTCAGTGCATCTCTAATCAACCTGGGTGCCATGGATTTGGAGGCTAGGGTATCAGCAAAGGATAAGTAGAAAAGGAAGAAGTACATATGGCTCTCAAGAGTCCAATCCGTATTTGATGGTCACCACAATAAGCAAATTTGCTAACAGAGTTGCCAAGTAGAGAAACAAGGAGACCACAAACACTACCTCCTCCTTAAGAACATCCTCAGTTAACCCAAGCAGAATGAACTCATTCACACCCCTATTGATGTCCATGGTTAGTGTAAAGAAAGGATGCAGCTGAGAAATACTTCATCTGCAAAAAAACAAAATGAGATGTGATTTGACAAGAACAGCCTACTTGGACTCTTATATCCCCAACTTTTGGTTCATGTTAGTCATTATTTTACCTTCAATAAAAGTCAGGATAGTGATTGTGAAATGTGGCATTATGAACAGAAATTACTATGCATGTGAAATCTTCTATTTTGCATGATATTGAGTTTCACTTCTTACTGACCTATCCTGGTGTTCCACTTCTTACATCTTTATAACCTGAATTATGTGTCTACTCATCTATGATTCCCCTTAATCTATCTGCCACAGATTTTGTTTTCTTTCAATATTTTTTCTGTTTAAACAAAATTGTAAAAATGTATAGCTGAATTTCCTCAAACAGATATTTCCGTTTGTTTTAATCTATTTCTTATACATATAGATGCATATCTATATAAATGCAACCACCTTGTATTTTATATATACATATTTTCATTTTATTTGCTAAAACCCTTTTTGCATGTAACTAAAGAAAATCAATAACACAATTATTTTAGCAGTTGTAAATTAAAATACAAAGTTTTAGTACAATAATTTTACCATTTGTTGTTAATCATTTAACATGTTTTCAAATTTTCACTTATAAATATCTTGAAATGAATCTCTCATTTATATAATTTACTTTATTTTTAAAAATTTCATCAAAATAATTTTCCATGGGATTACTAAGGCAAAAGATATGAATAATTGCATAATAATGAAAAACTATTGACAATTAGCCTTCCAATTTGCTTTCATCAACATTTATTAGAAATATTTTAATTATATGATTATCATATTTCCATAATGATATCAAAATTTACAGTAAGCCACACGATGAAAAATAAATGTGTTCTTTCAAAATTCATAATTTCTTAATCACATTCCATAGTGCTACTGCCAGTTGCCAACATGGTGTTGCAGAATTTTAGTGTCTTATAGATATATGTATATATTTCATTATTACAATTAGTTGTTACTAAAATTATAAGAATATAGTAGAGATTTCTAATAAAATTCATACTTGCAACATTACCTCCTTTCTTTTTTACATAATTAAAATGATTATATTCAATTGTTGTGCTAATGATAGTATAGTATATTTTCCTAGTTTTATTTCTAATATTTTGTGTTTTTTGAATTATGCATATGTTTTGTTAGTTATTTTTTTTATCATAGATTTGAGCTCTTACCTCCCTGACTTTTTACATTTTTATACAATCAAATTACTGAGAAAAAATTTCTTTTTGATGGTTAGAGTACAATGAAGGATGTTAAAAAGTTCATTCTTTCCTGTATACATTCTAAGTTTTAACATTAATCTTAAATGATCTGGACTATGTTGTAGCATAAGTTTTGACATATTCTGCCTTTTTAACTAACCTCCAATCTATCAATGAATCAATAACACCATCAAGTCAGTTATCATGTATATCCTATGAACTTATTCACATCTGCAGCAGCTATAGTGAAAAGCTGCTCTCAACCGCCTTACAGTCTAATTGGAGGGATGGAAAAACCTCTAGCAAAATCAGTAATTGCATGAGAATTACACTTGTCTATGTGAGATAAGAGAAAATTAATTGCTTTCCAAAAGTAGAGATTTTGAGAGAAATAATTCAATGGACAGAGAAAAACAACAAATGAGAATTGGAATTATTATGGTTTTAAATGTGAACTGAAGCTTACAACTAGATTTCTTGATACTCAGGTACACAATAAGCTTCAAGTATGTTTTCCTGATGAGCAGTTTTCAAAATCAATAAGTCAAATTTTCCATTTACTCTAATAAAGCTACATAATCTGTACAAATATGTGGATTATTTTTCAGTGCAGCTAAAAGAAATGGCAGATCCATTTAATCACACAAATTTTTATTATAACTAAAATCTCTATCAATAATCTTTGATAAATGTAAAAGAGAAAATGAATAAATTATAACTTCATTTCAATATATATTTTACATTGCTAATGGAGGAAAAACCAAATCAGGGTGTCCTTGGCTGTGGAGAGTGGCACACTGATGTAAGAAAAGTGAGGAAAATATTTTAAGAAGGAAAGTAGCATATATTATTTCAATTAATATAGATATGATAGCCATTAAAATAACATCATCATTAAATCAGAATTTTTAGTGATAAATTTGTGGGCCCATAATGGAAAGCTGTGAAAGCCATGTCATGCAAAACTCTTTATTTAGACTGGCTTTAAATAAGCAAAGGGAAGATTTAAGGATATGAAGATAAGAAAACAGCACTTGAAAAACTTGGATGCCTTGACTCAGACTGTCACCTCAGGGTTTTATTTCTGAATTCAGCCTTGATTTCTGAGCATTCCTGGACTATCCAAACTTTCCAATGTTGAGGTCATCCCAGTATTAGAGAGTGCCATTTTGTCTTCTTTAAAATCCTTAAGTTTTTAATTTTAACCAGTTTAAATTATATCTGGCCCCAAAGTCTGTACCTAGTTTCAGTCTATTCTTTTCCTCCCAAGTAAAATTCTATTTTATCTACTGTGAGCTTAATTAAATATGTGCTGATTTGAACAAGAAAATCTTAATTTATATATACTCTTGTACATGTGAATTTATCATTTAGACAGGTTTTTGTTATTTCTTTTAGTATATTTGTTTTCCTGTGATGTATCTCTATAACATACAAAATGACCTATGATACAGCCAGTTGCACCTAATACAGTTAGGCTAGACCTAAGACAGAAGGTCACTAGCTTGCCACTCCATCTAGCACTGAAATTGCAGGCTATAGAAAACATCAAATCTCATCCATCCATGCAATTTGCACCGAAAAAATGAGATTTTGATGGGCTACACAGAAGGATGCCAACTGACATCTAATGTTCTTGTCCTTATCCCAATACCAATTTTGGTAAACTTCATAGTGGGACAAATATCAAAGCAGATAACTAGACATAAAATGAATTATTGTGAAGGGAGGAAAGGGCAGGGAATCAATGAAGTCAGAGAAAGAGAGAGTTGAATGATATCAGCAGACACCAGGCAAGGTAAAACAGTCAGGGGATAGGACACAGAAAAACATACAGAGGGATGGTGGAAAAGAGTGTCAACAAGGGTCTTTTGCCAAAGAATTCATCACAGGGTTCTGATTCTTTCCTTCTGATGCTCTGTACTGTCACTTACCACCCTAACAAGAGAAAGCATGTGGTTGTGGGTCATGAACAACAGTCACCATGGGTCTTGAAAGCCCCGGACAACAGATTAGAATAGTAGCTTTATCTTAAACCCTGTCCTTGAAACATTGCCACTAACCTTAAACTCTTCAAATCAAGGGACTCCCAAGAATACAAATATCTGAAAAGTTGGCCTCAAAATGCTGGTGTAGTTACTCTATCCTTCTGTGAATAAAGAGGCTTTGTAAAAGCTTCATACCACTGCAGTCCTTCATTTTGGAAATATTCTCCAGGAGAACAATCTTTTTTTTAAGTTGCACAATGATTAAGGTGTCCATCAGATCAGTATTCTGTAAACAACATGAAGAAAATACTTCAAATTGACTGAAAAACTTACCTTTAAGAACAAATAAATGACTTACAATAAAAGGTACATTTCATATCTGAAACATTAATTTACTTAGAAGTTGAATTTTATGGTCTAGATAAATCATACAAACTAAACGTCATTGAGGTTGATTTATGCTTTGTATTACAGAAATTTAAGAGGAATGAGAAATACAGGGAGAGAAGACACTCTTGTTGTTTTCTGATCTCACCAAGTTCTTCTTGAAGCATTGGGTTAGACACAATACCGGCCTCCATGGCATGGGAGAGGCTGTTGTGCAAAACAGAAGAAATTTCTCAATATGGTCCCGATAACACTTTCATGGAAGAAAGTATGCCATTTGTGAGAGAAATTCCTAGGAAGCCAGCTATTTTTCCAGGTTGTCCTTTAGAGAAACATGAGTTAAATGCTTCTCTTTTCACTGCACCAGATATTTATAGTTATTCCCACAAAAGTTTGCAATGCCTAAGGCAAGCTTTCAGTCTCTGCAACTCCAAGGAAATCTGTACTCCCCAACCAGCTCCCAATGAGCTACCCATTCAGAGAGTTAGGGGGCAAACCCAAACTACAAGGAAAATTATTTAAACTGAATCTAACTTTGCATTGTGGATGTAGAAAGATCATTTCTTTTTCTTTATGATTTGCCATCTCTTCTAGAATTAGGGTTGTTTTTGAAACCATGTAAAGATGGATATAGGTGAAATGTCTGTGGTAGACATGTAACCCAGCCCTTCGACTTACAGGATGTGAATAAGCAATTTTCTTAATTTCAATTTCCTCTTTTGTAAAATGTAACTAGCAATACTAATAATTTATTTATTTTAACACCATTAATAAAAAATTCTACCATTTCTAATCCCATCTTTGGTCTTTAAACAATGTAGAATGAAAGAGAGCTGATTTTTTTCTTCAAACATAAAATAATTATTAAATGTTTTTGTTGGTAATTTCTTTTTATTTTAAATATATATCTGAGAGTATATACTATCCCATTCCCAGGGTTAAAAGTTAGATTTTTGCTTTTGAATGTAGTTGCAATCAGCTAAACATTGAACAGATTATATTACATAATTAATTTCCTATCTTGAAAGCCATATTACCACTTAGAACTCTTATCCAAGAATAACCAGCTTGGCAATCCATACAAGCTAAGATACTTCAATGGGGATAAAGGGAATGGTTGGGATGAGAGGATTAGAGAGTAGTGGGAGAAAAAATGGAGATTGCTGAAGGACATGAATAGATTGTACCATTCCTTGCATTTTTACAAAAGGGTCTACTGGCAACTAGTAGACCAAAAGTCACAGAGAAACTTCTTGGAGAAAACTATAAACCAAACACATGCCTTTTATTTTAAAAATGGAATGCAAGAATATTGGGAAGGTTATTATTAAGTATCCTAAAATTTGTGTCCTCATGTTTCCCCTCAGTTAAATGCTAATAAAAAGGCTTAGGTTTAAAAACTTACTATAATGATGAAAAAATATAACATATAAAAGAAAGAATTCTTGGCTGAAGAAGGTATAGAAAATTTTTCCATGATTTTTTCAATCCTCCATAACTATGTCCATTTGAGGCAAAAATGAGGAATATGCCTTACCCAAAGTCACACAATTAGTAACTGATCTGAGTTTAGAATCCGAATCTCTTCATATTAAGTCTATAGATTTTCCTTTTAACAAGATTGTATAGTAATATAAGAAGCTCTCTTGGCCTGAGAAATAAGAACACCCAATGAAAAAGCCCCTGTATTGAACTTCCCAGGTAAAAGATCCTAAACTAACTTCCAGCTCTGTGGGATGATCAAGCTTTCTAGATCTGATGGCAAAATCTTTAAGAGGATAGTTTTAAAGATCATTTAATTTTCCAAGGTCCAGTTGCAGAATCAATGATTCCTTGATTCCTTGGGTTGCTTTAAGCATTAAATTAAACTGACCATAAGTGTTCATTAATTATTTATTGTAGATTTAATGACTGGATTATCTAACTTAAATCCCATTTTTGCTAAAGCAATGTTGGGGTTTTATTAAATGCAAGTTACATGGCATTCAATCATGAGAACTCTAGAAATGGGGATGTATGATAATTAAAGTTTGTATTATTTTGGGTTCTGTCTATGTCTTTCTTACATCCAACTTTAGGATGAAACAAAGCCCTATATTAGATTCCATCCATATAAATTTTTACCTTGCTAAAATGAGGTTTCCAGTGAATGTTCAGAAATTATGGCCAGATTGAAACAGGGTAGGTGGTTAGTGTTGCATGTAGGTGGTTAGTGTTGTATGTATACAATTGTTCATGGGCCAAATTATATGATAACCACAATAAAATGGAAGATTCAGGTGAGGAGAGCTTTTGGACTATATACTGCACTGTTGTTTCTTAGAGAATATAAAAAAAAACTACATATGAAATAAACAATATTATAAAGCACACCATGCATATGGTCCCATTATTGCACACATCTAGTAAATTTATCACACAAGGGTCTATGCAAGCATGTATCTACAAGGGCTTCAAGTCATAGAAATAGTGTTCTATCACACTGGGGTCAGGGAGGGGCAATGTCAAAGCCAGGGATAGCTGTACTGAAGAATGGATACAAAGCACAACAGACACCCCAACGTATGATGGCCATGAATTTCTGGGGCTTACAGTTGGCCATATAACAGCTATGAGCCTGAGCACAAAGATCTCCATGGACCAACGAAATGGGCAACAAAGACCTGAGTCATGCAATTATTGTAGGAAATGATATTCTTAAGAGCAGGGGCATCCACAAATTACCTGGGAATCTTGGTTGTAAAGAAGCAGGCATCAGCAAAGAAAAGGTAGAATAGAAAGAAATTTATGGAGCTCTCATGGGTTTGCCTTTCCTTAATAGTCATTGCAATAAGAACATTCCCCAAGAGAGTTGCTAAGTAAAGGATCAGGAAGCCCCCTAAGATTGCTTTCTGCTTCCCAGCATCTTGTCTCAACCCCATCAAAATGAATTCATTCACACTCTTGTTTATTTATTGACACAGCAGCTGTAGGTAGAATACAGTTGACAGGTTTAATTGGCAGTGAAAAGAAAAGAAATGACATTGTGGAATGATCAGTGGACAGAACTCTGAATTCCTTGGTTCTGCTCTATACTCCTGTTACTTTAAACTGCCTTTGGTGTATACCAGAATCTGCTGGGAATCTTTGTAAATCTACAGTGGCCCACTGCTCTCCTAGATTTATCTATTGATGAGGAAACTCATTGCATTGAACTAAAGTATTTCCATTTTTTAAAAAAAAGAAAGTATCTTTCAGAAAGTTTGGGTCCTACAAAGATTGAGAAATGTAGGGCTTGTTCTAAGACCTTGACCACATGATTTAATTGCATTGAAACATGGCTTTCATATGAAAAATTGAGTGCATATATC